>JAHBCN010007776.1:0-41632 GCA_019359885.1 Listronotus oregonensis | reverse complement strand
TATTTTTTAAAACAAAACAAATAATATAGTCTCCATCTTTATTTATTTGTAAGTATTAAAAAAATATATATTTTATTTAAGATTGCTTATTTTAAAATTTAAACTAGCAAAAATACAAGACCAGAAAGACTCTTGCAGCAAGACCAAGACCAAGACCAAGACCGGGTGGTGCAAGACCAAGACCAAGACCAAGACCGCCTTTTTTGGGCTTGAAAGCCCAAGACCAAGACCAAGACTGCCCGGTCTTGGTCTTGTTTTCTCATACTAGAAGTTACAGCAATTGGAGCGTAAATAATAACAGAACATCGACAAAGTATCATATTATTAAATAAAAAATTTACAATGTTACTTTTAATTTTTAATTTAATATAGTTCGAACTATTCGAATAGTTTGAATAATTTAAATATTTCGAGTAGTAGTTCAAACTATTTAAATGATTTGAACTATTCGAATAATTCGAATTATTCAAATGATTCAGATTTTTTGAATAATAGGAACAGAAATATTGATTGATCGTGGCGGCAATTTTAAAATTTTGTGATAATTTGAAATTCCCATTGTATTTGAATCCACAATATTGGAAAGTTGTTGTAGTGGTTACCTATAACATACTGAAACATATTAAATTAGCTTTGCCAAAAATTTTTTTCTTTGATTATTAACCTTTAAGATAAATTTTATAAAAAAGAGTTTTATGGAAAAGACTTATTTTAATAATTAAAGACGTAATTTTAAATAGAAGGTTTAAGCGTTTCGTTCGCATTTTTATTTTTAAATAACTACGACTCTTCTTATAAGCTTATACAATCAATTATTCAAAAAAATACTATATTTAAATTGTTCAAACCATTCGAATAGTTCGAATTATTCGAATAATTTAAACTATTAGAATGGTTCGAATATACAGGTTTGTTTTGATTCTGTTTAATGGGAACTTGACCATTTTTTAAAATTCATGATTTTTTTATATATGTCTAGAAGAACTTCCCAAAATATTTCCGGTTAAAATTAAATAATTCTTCATAATCCAGCGAAAGTTTCGCGCGGTCCGAAAGCATTTCAAACAGTTTTTTTTCGCGCCAGCGTGGATGACGTCATTCCTAGGGCCGTCGACCCATCCGTATCGAACCCCACGCTGCTGCACATTTTTCTTTCTCTATTTTGTACTGTTTTTTTTTTGTGGATCGAAAATTTTTCATTGCATTTTGTAACTGTATATTGTTTTGGGTCGTGTTAAAGTTTATTATGAAAAAAAAATAGTATCAAACAATTTAAATACTGTGTTGTACCAATGTGTCAAGACATTTCAAACACCGAATAAAATATTTTTAACCGCCTACAAATCCAAATCAAGAGCGAAATGGTTAAAAGCGTGCCGTAGAGATATCAAGGATTTTTCCCCCGAATCCGTACTTTTTTTTTGTGAGGATCATTTCAATGTAAGTAAATAATAACCTGGGTTTTTTGTTATGCAAGTTTGATACTTTTTTGATGTTTAGGTCTTATAGTAAACTCCTATTTTTATTTTTTTAATTTAGATAAGTACTGAATAATGTAAGTTTATTCTACTAAACGCAATTATTCGTAATTATATTTAACCGTGTGTACTTACTTCTCTGCTTTAACGCCGCGAACTTCTTCAAGAAAAACTATCACTATTTTTAAAAAATTTGCAACCATAAACATGTCCCCGGGGGGAGGTTATGGTGGCCCTTAGAATATCCCTTCAGTCATATTCAATGAAAATAGTCACTTTGCTTGCACAAAAGTCTTTAGGAAAACAATATCCAAAGTTTTGATAAACTACACACAAACACGATGTTTAAAACAAACCCCCCACCCTACTTATGGAAAGAAAAGCCCGTTTAACAATGTTTAAAGTATGGAAACTGCAGTAACACTCCAATCGATTAAATACAAGAAAATTTGACGAACCAAAAAGTTTTAAATCAAGGCGACAACGCTTTTATAATGGCCATTCCGTTGAATTAAAAAGAACGTAGATTGACGATTGTGAGTTGTGACGACGCCCCAAAAAAACGTTTTGGTCCGCCAGGTAGAATTTGAATTTGGGGTATTTTCAATCATTTATTGCGGCCGTTGAGTATCTAAAATGTTTTTTTTTTCTAATACGTGTTTTAAGGCGACATTTGCTTTTATTTTCAAATACTTTCGAAAAAATTAAAAAATTGGCAAGTTCCCATTGAAAACTATTGCATAATAACAGATATTTGCAAGTTGGAATTGATAAAAGCGATGTAAATTAAAAAACAGTAGAAACATTGATTCGTCCGATTCATAATATTTAATTACTTTTTCTGGTTGTTCTTCTTCTTGATCTCCTTCTTCTTCTTCATTATGGGTGTAAGTGAATTGCGTCAATAGCGATGTATCACATGTCTGTTCGTCATTATCAAACGAATCCTCTGCTGTTGGTCATTCAACATAAGAACACGACCGGCCTGACAATTCGTGCATGCCAGAGAACAAAACAGGCCGACTTTTTTGCAACCACATTTAGCACTGCACCCCTTTCCACAGTTGCAAAAAATTGTGTTTAGCAGATGCAGGTGGAAGTAAAGTCTGAATTGGTTCTAATGTATTATTGACCAACCTCCAACCCCAATCTCTTGAGTCTAGCTGATAACCAAGCCACACTTGAACTTGGTAATATACTTGAAAAAGATGTTAACAAGCAGCAACTGAGGTTGGAGGAAGACAAGCTAATTGCACTTGTTTTTTATTTCGAGTGTTTTTAACAAAATATGCATATTGATACTTATCTAAGCAGGTATTTTTCTAGGAGCTCCGTACATACAAAGAAGAAAGCGAATTCCGTTGGTGATAACTTCTTGTGAAGTTAAATTACTTTTTTTTTAAACTTTAGCACAATTAACTAAATCTTGTTTTCTTAAACATTTTAAAGACTGTTGTTTTACCCCTCCTGTAACATACAGATGTATCAGAGCCAGTTAATGCGTGTAAAAATAAAATTAAAATGATTTTGAGACTTTGCAAAAGTCGATAAACTTTTTGACAAATATACAGGGTGTTACTTAATGGTATGTCATAATTTGAAGGAGGCATTCCTGGATCGATTTTAAGTCGAAATGTTCATATAAACGTGCCTAAAATGCTTAGTTATTAAGATACATTTTTTTTATTTTCACTTTTTAATACACTTTTCAAAAACGGTTTGAGATATTAAACTGAATTTTGGCACAGGATAATATGGCATAAAAACACACTTTTCAGATGTTCATTTATTTTTTTTTTCAACCAGAAAAAAAAAGACGAATTTTCAAAACAATTTTACAAAAAAATACTACGCCATTGACTTGGGAAAAATTATGGTTTTTTAATAATTATCAATCAATTATAAACAAAAAAAACCCCCCTTTCATTTTTGCCGTAAAACTTACCGTTTGGGAGAAATCGTTAATTAAAAAATGTCTTATGTACCCAAATTGCATCTTGCAAAATTATTATTGAAATAAATCAAGTTAGCTTTGCTCGTTGCCAGCAATTGTTGTTTTGTTGTTGTAAACATTATGACACTGACGTTAATTTATTTTTGACAGTTTGTATTTATTTCTCCTTCGTCTTAAAACGTGCATTTTGCTAGTTAAAAAAAATGAATAATTCTAATTTGGAAATGAAAAAATCATTTCCTTTATGGTCTAGCTAATGGTAATGCTGTGGGGCGCGGCGTTTGTATCAAGAAAGGTATCCTAATCGCGCTCTCCCAGATAGACGAACATTTATAAACATTCATCGTCGTCTGACTGAATCTGGCAGTTTTAAAGCTAATATTTCCGAGGGAAGGCCCCGTACAGTTAGAACACCGGCAGTGGAGGAGGCTGTCCTGCATGCAGTCGAAGAGGACCCAACCACAAGTACGCAAAAAAATAGGTATGGCATTAAACATCTGCTACAAGACGGAAAGGGAAATTTTTTAAGAGATTCTTTGTTATATCCTTTTCACATACAAAGGGTTCAGGCATTGCTTCCTAGAGATTATAAACCACGTACGCAATTTTGTAGATGGTATCTCCAAAAAGTAACAGAAAATCCTCATTTTGATGCCAAAATATTGTTTACGGACGAAGCAAATTTTTCAAGAAATGCAATAACCAATTTCCATAACAATCATTATTTTGGGCCCAGGAAAACCCTCATGCGATTACAGAGACACTTTTCAGGAACAATTCCGAACGTTTGGATCGGTATCGTATCCGACCATTTAATTGGACCATTTTTTTACCAGACGCCTTAACGGACAGGATTGTAATTTTCTCCAAAATGATTTCCTTTGCTTCTTGAAAATGTTCCTCTTCAGTTCGGAAACAACTTTGGTTTATTTTGTTTCCCTTTCCCGCCCACTTTAGCATATTGGCTCGTGAGCATTTAAATAGAGCCTCCCAAAAATCATTGGATAGGCCGTGGAGGACCACAATTTTGGCCACCTAGATCGCCTGACCTGAACAGCCTAGATTTTTATTTGTGGGGAAAACTAAAAACATTAGTTTATCATACACCAATTGTGACATTAGAAGAACTCAGAAATAGAATTATTGACGGATGAAATATCCGAAACACGCATGGAATTTTTGAAAGGGTTCGTAATTCAATGAGGAAGAGCGAAGCCTGCATAGAGGCGAGGTGGTCATTTCCAACATTTTTTGTAAATTATGTATGTATTGTATTTAATTGTTGCTTTTTGTTCACTAGTTTGTAAGAAAATAGTTTTAAAAATTTAAATATTTGAAAAATGTATTTAAAATTGGAAAAAAAAGTTTAACACAATCAAGAATGATAATTAACGTCAGTGTCATAATGTTTACAAAACAAAACAACAATCGCTGGCAACGAGCAAAAATTGATTTATTTCAATAATAATTTTTCAAGATGCAATTTGGGTACATAAGACTTTTTTTTAATTAACGATTTCTCCCAAACGGTTAGTTTTACGGCAAAAATAAAAGGGGGATTTTTTGTTTAAAATTTTGTTTGAAATTATTATAAAACCAAAATTTTTTTTCCCAAGTCAATGGCGTAGTATTTTTTGAAAAATTGTTTTGAAATTCGTCATAGCACCCACTGGTTGAAAAAAAAAAATTAAGTGAACATCTAAAAAAGTGTGTTTTTATGCCAAAATTTCCTGTGCCAAAATTCAGTTCAATACCCAAACCGTCTTTAAAAATGTATTAAAAAAATGAAAATAAAATAAAACTTTAACACCCTGTTCTTTAAAAACTAAGCATTTAGGGCCCCGTTTTTATAATTTTCGCAAAAACGATCCGGAATGCCTCCTTCAAATTATGACATACCATTAAGTAACACCCTGTATATTTTTATTTTATTTTTAGCTTTTTCTAGTTTTAAGAAGAAAATAGTTTTTGCGTTGGAGTACATAAAAAGGTTTAATTTTTTATAAAATTGATTGGTTTGGGTATTATAATAAAATAATTATTTTTATGAAATTATATAAAAAGAGAAAATAAACTTACTTGAAAACATTGGCAACGCGTTATAAGATATGTATATATATATATATATATATATATATATATATATATATATATATATATATATATATATATATATATATATATATATATATATATATAATATAGCACATAAATTATTTGATTATACTACTTAAAACAGGTAAGAAACTAAAAAATTGTGTTTTATTAACTGACATTGACTTCTGACATGACTGTTTTAAAATACTTACTGGTGAAGGTACACGTGTAGGTACCTTTAATATTAAAAAAAAAAAAAATATGTATAAAAGTAAATAAAACTTTTAGCCATATAGATAGGATTTTATAGTTTATTTGGATTTCTGGGAATATCAAATTAAAAGAAAAATTAATTGGCTTTTCTCCAGAATAAAAGATATTTATACATTATTTTTTAAAATTGTACTTTTTTAGAGATTATTATGGAGAGCTAGTCTGCTCGCAATAATAGTAACAAAAAAACAGCGAAAAGACATAAAAGGTTTAATTCCTCTTTTATAAAATTGATTTGTTTTAAGTACTATAATAAAATAATTATTTTATGAAATTATATAAAAATAGAAATGAACTTACTTGAAAACATTGGCAACCCGTTTTAAGATATATGTTATTTCAAATTTATTATTATCGAGAAGAGACTAGCTCTCCATAATAATCTCTTAAAAAAGTATATTTTTATAATAATATATAAATATCTTTATTCTGAGAAAAGCCAAATAATTTTTCTTTTAATTTGATATTCCCAGAAATCAAAAATAAACTATAAAAACCTATCTATATGGCTAAAAGTTTTATTTACTTTTTTATACATATTTTTTAAATATTAAAGGTACCTACAAGTGTACTACCAGTTATTTTTTAAAAAAGTCTTGTCAGAAGTCAATGTCAGTTAATAAAACACAATTTTTTAGTTTCTTATCTGTTTTGGGTATAATCAAATAATTTATGTGCTACATCCGTCCGTCGATAACCAATAAGTTTGAAATAATATATATATATATATATATATATATATATATATATATATATATATATATATATATATATATATATATATATATATATATATATATATATATATATATATATATATATATATATATATATATATATATATATATATATATATATATAAATATACCGGGTGACAACGAAATCACTACCCAGCCCTTTATTTTCTTGAATGAAAACATATGGCTTTCAAATTTTGGGATGATATACTATATCATAAGATGCCGATTTTGGATATTGCTGTGTCTATCACCTTCGGTTTACGGAAACGACATCAATTTTGATTTTTTTAATAGAATACCCTGTATATTTTTCGGAATTTGGATTCTACGGATTATTTCTGATATAAAATCTATATTATATCCTATACCTATCTCTGCTTGTTTTTGAGAAAATGGCGATTAAAGATGTCCAAACTACCTCACATTATGCAGTTTTATGGAAAAACAAATAAATGTTATAAAAATTTTATTATGTTTAATTTAATTCTTCCTAAAGACTCTATCTGTGGAGGTCATAATAAAACTACTTCCGGCTTTACCGGAAGTACCGGTAAAAATTGACTTTTCTAATAATGTTACTAAAATGTTGTATTAATTCTCTGTATATTTTTAAAATTTAAATTTTACAAGTCATTCCTGATATAAAATGTCATATATCCTTATATCTTGTTAGTTTTTAAGAAAAGGGCGATTAAAATGTTCAAACGACCGCACATTATGCTTTTATAGGGGCAGACAATTTTCTCAAAAACTAACAAAGATAGGTATATGATATAATATAGATTTTATATTAGAAATGAGCCGTAGAATCCAAATTTTTAAAAATATACAGGGTGTTGCATTAAAATTTTTGAAGTAACATTAATAGAAAAGTCAATTTTCGCAGCACTTCCGGTAAAGCCGGAACTAGTTTTATTATGACCCCCACAGATAGGGTCTTTAGAAAGAATTAAATTAAACATATAAAATTTTTATAACATTTATTTGTTTTCCCATAAAATTGCATAATGTGCGGTCGTTTGGACATCTTCAATCGCCCTTTTCTCAAAAACAAGCAGAGATAGGTATAGGATATAATATAGATTTTATATTAGAAATGATCCGTAAAATCCAAATTCCAAAAAATATACAGGGCGTTCCATTGAAAAAATCAAAGTTGATGTCGTTTCCGGTTTAACCGGAAGTGATAGAAACATGTTATAATATCCAAAATTGGCATCTTATGATATAATATGTCATCCTAAAATTTGAAAGCCATATGTTTTCATTCAAGAAAATAAAGGGCTGGGTAGTGATTTTGTTGTCACCCGGTATATATATATATATATATATATATATATATATATATATATATATATATATATATATATATATATATATATATATATATATATATATGTATATAGGGTGTCCGGAAATAACGTTCGAATACTCTAGGAGCGATTCTATTTTTGTTTAATTATGAAAAAAATTTCATATCAACATAGTTCGCAAATGCCTCATAAGGTTGTTATTAAGGGATTCAAAGATGGTACCGGGATTATAGGTTCTATTTATCTCTGGAACCCTTTAGATTCCGAGTTTTGGCATATAAACTGCTTTTAATTGTAATCACTTTTCAGTATTTTTAATAAATTATTTTTTTAATCAGGGGCGTACCGAGAGGGGAGACCTTGATTTAATTTGTTCACATTTTTATTAAACGCCATAATTTCTGCGGTAAGCGAATTTTAACATAAGGTTCAAAAATTGTTTCTTATTTTTAATTATGATTGTAAGTTAATAACAGTGTAATTTAAAAAATATATTGTTTTCGCCTTTCAAAAAATGCCGAAGTACTCTTGCTTGGACGACTATTTTCTTTAAAGAGTGTTTCTCTCGAAAAGTAGCTAGCCTAACAAGTTTTTAACAAGAATACCTTATGTTATTTATAACGCGAAATCAGATTTTCTAATAAAAACTGCAAAATATGACGTTTAATAAAATGGGAATAAATTCAAATCTAGGCCTCCCCTGTCGGCACTCCCCTGATTAAAATAATAATTTAGTAAAAACACTAAAAATTGCCCATTATTAAAAGCAATTTATGTGCCAAAACTCAGATGACTATATGAAACGGTTTCAGAAATATAAAATAAAACCTATATCCCGGTGCCATCTTTAAATCGCCATAGCGACCTTATGACGCATTTGCGGACCTATGTTGATAGGAACTTTTCTTTATAATTTAACAGGTAGAATTACTTCTTAAATTATTCGAACCTTATTTCCGGACACCCTGTATATATATATATATATATATATATATATATATATATATATATATATATATATATATATATATATATATATATATATATATATATATATATATATATATATATATATATATATATATATATATATATATATATATATATATATATATATATATATATATATATATATCTTATAACGCGTTGCCAATGTTTTCAAGTAAGTTTATTTTCTATTTTTATTATATAGTACTTAAAACAAATCAATTTTATAAAGAACTAAACTTTTTTTATGTCTTTTCATGTTTTTTGGTTACTATTATTGCGAGAGCAGACTAGCTCTCCATAATAATCTTCTAAAAAAAGTTTATATATTTTTTTGGTAATAATAATATATAAATATCTTTATTCTGGAGAAAAGTTAAGTTTAGAGGAAAATCCTCGCCTTCTTACCAGAATACTGGGAGAAGAAAATCACATTTCCCATATGTCAGTAGACCGCCTGCTAAAAACCGAAAAGTTTCATCCCTATAAAAATAAGACTGGTACAAGAGCTCATAGAAGACGACTATGACAGACGCTTGCAATTTTGTGAAATTATGATGGAGCGCTGCCCCCAGATAGTCTTCTCTGACGAATCGACCTTTTTTTACAACGAAACTGTTAATAGACATCATTGTCGTTATTGGGCCAGGAAAAACCCTCACTGGAAACGCAAAAATCACACCCAGTTCCATCGAAAAGTAAATGTTTGGGCTGGTATAATAGGTTGAAGAATAATTGGCCCATTCTTCATGGAAGAGACGTTAAATGGGGTAAGATACCTGCAGCTTTTAAGAAATGAAATTGTCCCGGCTCTTGTGCATCTATTTCCAAATAATCGTAAGTTGTGTTAATTTAATTTTTTTACTACTACACTCGCCTACGGCTCGTCCGACAAACTGTCCCATTAGTAAAAAAAGGAATACTTTACTTTTTTTTTGATTATTTTAAAATGATATTTTAGGCAATAATTAAGCACCAAGTGACGAAATATGGTTTCAGCAGGATGGAGCCTCACCTCACTATGCCCGTAATGTTTGGCAGTATCTAAATAATGTTTTTTTTTTGGAAGATGAATTGGACGTAGGGGCAAAATCGAGTGGCCAGCTCGGTCTCCAGATTTGTCGCCCCTCGATTATTCTTGTGGGGCCACCTAAAAAATATCGTTTTCAAAACCAAGCCCACTGACCTTGATGATATAAACTTAAGGATAGCAGCAGAATGTAGGAGAATGGAGGAAACAGCCTTCTAAATGTTTTACATGCTTTTACGCAGAACTTAGCTTATGGCCAGGAAGTAAATGGACAACATTTGAAGCATCTGATTTAATTTTTGTTTTGTTTATTGTTGTTAAGTTATTGCCTCCTGTATTGCTTGTTTATTCTTGTATTTGTAGGTAAAATACATTCAGTATTACTTAATTTTAATTCATTCAGAAACTGTTATCGTTAGCAAATACTTTTCTTATACAGCAATGTGCACAATTTAAGCAAGTGAACTCAAAACTGAATTAAATACAGGGTGTTCCGTTTAAAAACGAGGTTTCATTCGATTCTCAGAAAAACGGTAAATTTGGCAACGACGCGGAGCTTACCATTCGATCCGGCGTAATTTCGAACCTATACCTAAGGTCCAAAATTTCTTGTCAGTGACTCATTTAATACCGGCCACCCAACGATTGAAGCGGCTGAATAAAATCTAACACTAGTAATGATTTAAGCCTTATGATATACTTTTCCCACCCAAATAACAGAACCGGCCAAAAGTTTCATCGCCACGTTGTCATACTCCGCAAGGATAAATCACCAGCCAGCGATCGCACTTAAAATAGCACGCCAATATGTATTGAAATCATTGTTATCGAGAAGACAATAAAAGTGGCAACACACATTCCTCAGTTTACAACTTAAAGAGACTTAAAAATAAGCGTATTGAGAGGGTTTTCGTGCTGTTCGATGATTTTATTTAGTTATTATTGATTATGGGCAGATTTTGTAAGTTTAAATTTTAATTGCTATACAGGGTATTTTCTAAATATTATAAAATTCTAATAATTGTAGTATATAGATATTGTTTTGTGCCAATTTTATAATACTTTATCTTTTTTGGGGTATATAATTGTATATAAAGATTTAGTGTTTTTAAAAATGCTTTTAATTCTGTAAACTATGAATTTTAAACCAACCAAATTTCCCCAAAAAAAAAAAACCAGTTAACTTTAAAAAGAACGAATAATGGTTAAAAATGTTTCCCTGGGTTTCGGGAAACAACCAGAAAAAACCCTTTGGATGCGAGAAGGGGAACCCCTTTAAAAAAAGTTAATTCGCAAAATATTAAGTTTTAAAAGGAAAAAAAAATCAATATTAGTAATTATGGGATTAAAATCGTTTTTTTCCCTTTTTTTTGAATTTTTTACTTTTCGATTTTTAAAAATTTGAATAAAAGGTTTTTTTTTTGGCCCCCTTTATAGTTTTAAAAAAAATAAAAATTAAATTTTTTTAAAGAAAACATTTTTAAAAAAATCATACGTTAATTTTAAAAAAAAAAACACTTAAAAAAAAAAAAAACCCAATTTTCAATAAAAAGTGGTAAAACGTTTACGCCCCAATTAACCGAAAATTTAAAAATGTTGACCTGTTAAGGTTGAATATTTTTTTTAGACATTTTTAAAAGAAAGCGAACCTTTTTCGCTAACCCCAATTTTGATCTATTCTCGAAGGGAAATCCAAATTGGAACACAAAAACCCCCGAAATAGTTTTTGGGACAAAGCTATTGGGCCCGGTTCCTTATATATGGTATTTTGATAAAATAGTGGAATATCGTAAATATTGAGTTTGCAAGATCGGGGGGAATTGACAAGTGGGTTTAAAAGGTTTCATCGTTCTTTTTTATTTTTTTTTAATTTATGTTAAGACTAAAATTTTATTATTTTTTTTTGTAGCAAAATAAAATCAGAAAAGGGAAAATTAAATAAAAAATTTTTTTTTTTTGGAAAAAACGTTAAAAAATCCCCAAAAAAAAATTAAAATTTTGTTCATGCCCCAAAATAGGGGGTAAAATTAAAAAAAAAAATCATTTTCATTAATCCGAATAATCAAAAAAAATATAGCTTGTTACAATTTTTAAAGGGGTTATAAAAGTAGAAAATAACTTTTTTTGTAAAAAATATTTTTTTTTGACAAATTTTATAGTTTATTTTCTAAAAGCATACGCCATGGAATTGATTCCCTGACCCCACAAAACCCCGGGGCACTCAAAAGCGACGATGGTCATTGAAAAATTTTTGGACTTGAAGTATACAAGTACAAGTTTCATAAAATTTTAAACGGTGGGGAGGTTTTTGAGGTTTTATTTATGTTACCTCTGTATACGTGAAGTACGGTACAATGCCAAACTTTTTAAATCGTTAAATCTCAGGAACGGTGGCCTTTAGGAAAAAAAATACTTTTACCTTTTTCATAGGTAATTTTATGATCTACAATTTTATTATAGTTTTAGGTAATTTTACGACAAAAATTACCGTTTTAAAGAAAATCGCGAAAAAAACATTTTTTTAACCTTTAAAATGTGTTTTTTAATTATTTTTTGAATAATTTTACTTACTTTTAGCTTGATGTAAATTTATGTACCTTTGAATGACTAGATTGACCGGAGTATAGGTATAGTAATATTTTATTTTTCACGAAGAAAAGACAGGTTCAAATCATCAAAAAATAATTAATAATCCATGTTGATAAATATCTTCATTATATACACTTAAAAATAATTTTAATGGTTTGACAAAACAGGTATGTTAATTCCGCGGGTCAATTTTTTGAGTTCAAAGCTTTATAGGTAACCTTGCCACGGGTCCAGTTAGTACACAAGTTAGTATTTATCTTACGGGGACATGTCGATATCTTGTTAGCTTGGGTAGTTTAAGTTACAGAAAACTGTTGATAAAAGCATTAAATGTGACATTTTTTCCGCCACTAACCTATTTACAAGTTCTTTTATAATTAAAACAGGTCTGGTACAGTGGCGTACCTATGTAACCAAGGGCCCAAGGATAAATAGGTAACTGGGGCCCTACCTATACTGGTTTTAACAAATTAAAAATAATATGATGATACATATAGTCCCGGAAATGAAGATCAAAAAATGGCAAAACCTCGCAATTTTTTCGTCCTTCATCGATTTAAATAAAAATTTGAAATAAGGCTTATCTTACCCTCTCTTCACATTTGATATCTTGCCGATAGGCGCTGTTTATTTTTTAAGTGTGAAAACTACCCCTTATTGTCCAAACTTATAAAATAACATTTTAAACCTTAAGATGGGTAAAATTTGGTTTGGATTAGTTGAATAATGATTGTTTTATGCTTAGGAATACAATTTCAGAATATTTTAACCCTTAAAAATTAAGTCTTGTTAGAGCTTTAAGTAAAAAAATATTTACCCTAAAGAATAACTAATTTATCAAAGTGATTTAATTTTAGAACGCTGTTGCTTAAAACATGTACTTATATCATTTTGCAACTTTTCAACCCTCATAACCATAGGGGCAAAATGGGGCCCTGGGGGCCCCCGGACCCACACTAGTCTGAAAATGATTGCTATATTTAAAATATAAAAATTATTATTTGATAAGGTTGATTTAAAAATTACACGCGAACGCACCTTCTCGAAAATAATATGGTAAAATCAAAATTAAGATCCACAATACACCAAGAACGTTTGATGGTTCCACGTGGAACAGGAATTACCCCAAATATTGATATAAGTCTGTGATAAACGAATTTAAAAAAATTGATTATGAAGGTACTTCCAGATCCTTTAAATTTAAGTAATTAATAAAGTTGGGTTTTTTAAAAAAAATTCTTTTTAAAAATAATCATCTTAAGAATAGATGATATGAAACATGGACACTTCCAGATAACCTGTAATTGAAGTAATTAATAAAGGTTTTTAAATCAAATTTTTTTAATAATAATCATCTTAAGAATAATATATAAAAATGAAAAACTTCAATGTTTTTTTAATAAATAATATATAATGACCGGGTTTTTTTATTTCAAAAATTTCAAACTTCCCCAAAATTTTTAAATTCTTTTAATTTATTATTAATTAATTTTATTAATAACAATGTATTAATATCGATATATTTTATTCATAGTTTTATTTTTTAAAATTTTTTATTATTATTATTATGATTTCAACCCCAATGGTTTTCACCCTTTTAAGGGGAACATTCCTCATCCCAATATCTTCAGATATCAAAAGAATTGAGCTCTGTGGGAACCCTGGGGCTCTAGGTTCTCTTAGGTTCTTGTATTCCCCACAAATTTCCGGACAGTCCGAGCGGTCGCAAAGTAGCACTGCCTTTTGCATGCCTTATACAGATGATCACCGAGGCCTATCCCTTGATGTTTTGTAAAGAGTTTTTCGTATAATGCCAGTTGTTGATAAAATTATGAGGATCGTTATTCATTCCCCACTGTCTTTTTATTTGTGTTTCTAGGTTTCTGTATTGGCAATTTTTTTCATTGTATTCCTCCCGTACTCTATCTGGTCTATTGTGAGCAACAGTTTGGTCTGTAAGTACAGTTCTGTCCCAGTACAATTTAAATTCATTGTTTTCGAGAATAGGTTCCGAAGTATACTTATAGTAAGGCAATTTTTTATTCTGTAAAAGCTTTAGCTTCTCTGCAAATTGTTGATGAATTATCTTGGCTGCTGAATCGTGCCTTTCCTTATACTCTGCTGCTGCAAATGCTTGGCAACCCCCCGTTATATGCTGGATTGTCTCCGATGTTTGACATTCATATCTGCATCGATCGTTTTCTATAGACGAGTCTCTAACGATATGCTTCAGATAGTTTTTCGTCGGAATAACCTGGTACTATATAGCCAATAAGAACCCTTTCAGTCTCTGGGAACATCTTCCCCGACGTCAGCCAGTAGTTCGACGCGAACTTGTCGACATTTTCTTGGCTGACCTCATTGGGGTGACGTCCATGAAGAGGCTTCTCCAACCAGGCTTGCAGCTTCTCCTGGTCTGTTTGATGGTGTCTGTGCATTATTATTATTATTATTATTATTATCTCGGCACCCACACCAGCTTTACCCTGCGCACGCCTATGCTCATAACTTAACCCTAACTATAGCTTAAAAAAAGATTTGCGTGACAGATGTATCAATTAAAAATATTACTGCCTGAAATATTATCAATTTCATTATTTTGCAAATTTTTGAATCCCTAAAAACCACCCTTTACAACATTGCAATTCTTAATAACTAATTTTATAGATATAAATAGAAAAAAAAGTAAAATTACATACAAAAATTATACCGGTAAAAGTATAAAGTATACCGGTTATGTAGATTATTATGGTCCGAAGAGGGATATTCGAATTTTCGAAAAAAAAGAATGGTTTTTTAAACATAGCTCCTTTATGATGGATAGTTCTTTTAAAAAGGATTTTGTGGGGTTTTTTAAGAGCTACAAGGCTATGTAAATTAAATCTCTTTAAATTCCTTAGTTTTGAAATGGGATGAGTTTAAAGGGCTCGAATAGGGTGGTGCTCGCTTGTTAATAACAACGCGTTAAACAACAAATATTTATTGTACAGAAAATCTACAAAAAAGAAAAGTCTTTGTAAATAAAAAAAGCTACAATTAGGTACTCTACCATTTTTTTCGTATCTCTAATTAGTCGAGGAAACGAAAAAATGCCCTACGGATTTTTTGTGCAGTAAGACGGATTTGAATGCGGTTTTTTGCATTCGATTCGTATGAACGTCTACAAACTTTGTGAATAAATTTAATTAATGGGAAATCAAAAACTCAGTTTGAACAATAAAAAAATGGTATTTTCGAAATGCATTTAAAGGTTTGCAATTATAAAAAAATTATAACTAGGTAAATAATGATGAAAACAACTGCAACTGCCGAGGCCGTAATTGATACAATGTGTCTGCTTGAACTAAACCAACTTAACTGTATTTTCAACTCTTGTGAGCGCATCTTAGACCTTGTATTTATTGATGACCTTGAATCCGCTACATGCGTCAGGTGCGATTTTCCTTTGTCAAATGTTGATGTCCTGCATCCGCCATTAAATATTTCGTTCATGACTACAAAATCTGAAAGGCTTCGTGACCGTGCTCTGGGACACTTTTCAATTCCATAACGCCAATTTCCTGGAACTAAACAGATTTTTGCGGGTTGATTGGTCCTTTATAGGCGGCTGACGACGTTGACGCGATTGTGCAACGGTTCTGCGACATTGTTGAAGATGGTATAATCAATTTGTTCCGAAAAAGCGTATAAAGGGCAACAAATATCCCGTTTGGTTCGACGCCACGATCCAAAAACTTATAACCGGGAAAAAAAAATTATACAAAAATTAAAAAGAACACTTTGTTTCCGATTATATGGTTTACTCCATAAAAGACGTGGGTCAATTTCGTACCGACTGGTGATATATGATGTTTGTCACAAAGTCCGAATGCTTACGCCTAAAATGAAAATATTTCTGGTCGTATATTAAAAATTTAAAACAAAGTTTTGGGTTGCCTAACTTAATGACATATAACGGTTTGGAGCTCAGAGATCCATCTGAAATAGTGCACCTTTGCGAACACTTTCAAACGTGCTATTCTGTGCCTGGAGCGTTGGTGTTGACTCGTCTGGACCAGTTCCATTTTCTTCAGCGTTGGCACATCAACATTTGCTGGATGGGTTTTCCAGAATCAGGGTCTGGATTCCAACAAAAGTGCGGGTTCTGATGGATTACCCCAGCCCTCAAGGGCTCTCGACCACTGTCTGCTCCTTTTGTCAATTTTTCAAAGTTCTTTTGATAAGGGATTTTCCCTCTGCTTGGAAGTTTTCTAACCTTTCCTATCTAAAAAGGGAAATAGGGCATGTAACTAAACGACTTTCAATCATTTCCGATTCCAAAATTATTCGAAGACATCATTACGGATGAACTATTCTCCCCTATAAAGATTATTTTCTCCTTTCCCGGTTTTTATAGTGGTCGCTCTACGGCAACCAATCTCGCTAATTCCAGAACTATCTTTTTCTTCAGTTAAGGCTGGTCGCCAGGGCGCTGCTTACAGATTTGTCCAGGGCCTTTGACAGTGTGTGTTGAATTGCTTCTGAGAAAGCTTTCTGATATCGGTATTTCGGGGGTTCTTAAAGTGGCTCTTCCTCTTAGATCACCGTTATCAACGTGTTGTTGGGCTAAATCGATATCTCGAGACATACAGGACATGGGGGGCCAAGGGCTCACATGGTCCTGAACTTTTTTGTTGTTCATTAACGATGTCACGTCTTGCTTTACAAAAGTAACGCTTGTTATTTGCAGATGATTTAAAATTCTTCACCTCCGACACTGCCGATAATTATTTACAATCCATTTAAATCGATTTATAAAATGGTGTAAGCGAATTCTCTTTCCCTTAATAGGAAATGGATAGTGTCATCTCACAAAATCTTGCATCCACCCATAATGTCTAAAAATTGGTGACTCAATCCTGAAAACTTCTTCCACAGTGAATGACTTGGGTGTTATTTTTGAAAGGCTTATCGTTTAACCTTCATTATCAACAATGTAGAACATTCAGAATGTTCTTATTAAGAGAAATTCCCGATACTTCACCTGCAGAAGGTCATTATGTCACTGTATAACTGCTTGGTAAAAGTGTACTCGAATATTGCTCGGTTATCTGGCAGCCCCGTTATGTTTGCCATATCGATAGGATTGAAAGAGTACAACATAAATTCATTAAATATTTGTTATTTAAATATCGTTTTCCGTATCAAGACGTCTGCTATGAAACTAGATTGCTTCTGTGTGGTATGCAGACGCTGGAGAATAACGTAGACAAGCTCTCCTCTTGTTTCTTTATAAACTGGTTAATGGATGATTCACTGTAGTGATCTGCTGAGTATGGTGGATTTCTTGGTCTCCAGGCGTCGAACTCGTCACCTCCTCCTCTTCGTGAAAGGACATAGGACCAATTATGGTCAAAACACGTTTATTGACCGCTTGTGTCAAAATTATAACTTATTTTATTACAATTGTGACATCTTCAATATTGGTCTGTATTCTCTTAAGAGATGGCTAAGGTTTGGTGACGTCTGATTTACGATTAAATTTTTAAACCCGTAATCGAGTATTTACTTAATGGAACTATTGTATGTAGTGCAGTTACAAGTATTGTAAGCTTTTTTATTTTGTATGTATTTTTAAGTTTTTTCATGTTTTGTATGTTATTTCTTTTTTATATTAATTTTTGTACCATTTAGGGATTTATCCCTGTAGTGTACTTTACTGTGAATAAATAAATAAATAAAAAATAAATAAAATGAGCCCAAATTCTGTCGGGAGTTTTCGAGGTCGCTGTACACGAATATGACATTGGCAAGGGCCTACGGACTACCTGGTGCGCCCTAAGGATGAGGTAAACGTCGTCTTTTGGAGTTTTACGACAAATCCTTTTAATATCAGCCAATTTCTTTACTCGGGGGGTTTTTGTGGTCGCTGAACACGAATCTGACATGGACATGGGCTTACGAAGTACCTGGTGCGCGCTAAGAGTGGTGTAAACGTCGTATTCTGGAGTTTAACGACAGTTATTCTTAATATCAGCACAATTTTGTTTCTTAGGGGGTCTTTAAGGCCCTTGTTAATATCATATTTGTTTTCAGCGACCACAAAAACCCCCGAGTAAAGAAATTTTACCGATATTAGTAGGATTTTTCGTAAAACCCCAGAAGACGACGTTTACACTATTCTCAGCGCGCACCAGATATTTCGCAGGTTCTTGTCAATGTCATATTCGTGTTCAGCGACCTCGAAAACCCCCATGTAACAAAATTGGGCTGATATTGGAAGAGATTATCATAAAACTCCAGAAGACGGCTTCTACCCTATCCTTAGCGGGCACCAGGTACTCCGTAGGCTCTTGATAATTTCATATTTGTGTTTAGCACCTCGAAAATCCCCGATTAACAAATTAGGGCTATTTCCATCATCATTTACCTAGTTATAATTTTTTTTATAATTGCAAACTTTAAAATGCATTTTGGAAATTCATTTTTCTAATGCACAAATGCAGTTTTTGATTTCCCATTAATTAAATTTGTTCACAAAGTTTGTAGACGTTCATACGAATCGAATGCAAAAAACCGCATTCAAATCCATCTCACTGCACAAAAATTCCTTCGTAAGGCCTATTTTTATGCTGCGTTTCCTCGACTAAGTATTTTTGGAGTGATTTAAAAAAAAGGGTTTTTTATGAAATTGCGGCAAATTGTTTTTTACTTTAAGCTCCAATTTTTCTAAAATTAAATTGGTCAAACTTCTAGAATGTATTAATAATATTTATATAAAAAAATCATAGAAGAATAAAAATCTATTTTAATTAGGAGGGTAATTGGGGGGTTGTTTTGTGAATTGGTTTTGTGTTCTTAACCGTTTGAAACCATCATATTTTATTGTTTTTTTTTTGGCTTTTTCGGTTATTAAAAAAAAGCAATGTTAAATTGACGTAATTACATTTTTGTTTCGTGGTTCATGCTGCTCTGAAATATTTTATCTTTTTAACAAACTATATACCTACTTTTGGATTTACCAGGGTTAATTTATAAAGGTTTTATTATGATGCTAAAATCCGTTTTTTTTTGTTTATTGCATTGGTAGATTATTGTAAATGTCTGTTCTGAAATTTACGGTATTGTGTGTTTTTTTTATATGAATCATTTTTTAATATTCTTTTTTAAGTTATTACTTACAAATTCCAAAATATTAACATTGTTAAAGTCAAAATTATGAAAGTTGTCAAGTGCATGAATTGACAGGGCTGGGTGGTAATTATTAGGATATCTTATACTTTTTTAATGTTCTTTAATTCTGGGTTTTAGGTATTGTCTTGCTTGGCCAATATATGTTTTTGGGCAATCAAGGCAGTGGATTCTGTATATAGTCCAGTAAATAAAAGGACAAAGCTGTAAATAAATATGTGCACTTTTCCCTTGTGGTGCAATTCTTAGGTCTTCGGGGATGCTTTTGAGCGAAAAAAAGTTTATCAACATTAACAGGCGGGAAAGGGCTGAAAATGGCCCCTTAAAGCCCGAAAAATGGGGTTTTTGCTAATATCTGCTGAAATATGCCAATTGAAGAACTTTTGTTTTATCAAAAAAGGAAGATTGCCTTGTAACCTATAAAAATGGTCCTTTTAATTTTTTTTCGAAAAATCGATAGTTTTCGATATAACGTGACCCAAAAGTCCCCACATTTCAGCTGCCGCTTTACCGCTAGAATGCCGCTATCTTTATGGATTCACCAAGGAAGTTTAAAGGTATATGGAAGCCCAATACTGTAGAACAAAATTGTCCAGGCGTGCAGGGCAGCGGGAATCGGGGGATTGGCCCCGCGGAGTTTGCGCAATGAATAGTAGGTCAGAGCCGAACTTCCATAATTCTTTGTTAATATCTATAAAGTTGAAATCATCAAATGTCAAATTCAAGCATTCGCTGTTTTTTTTTTTTTTTTTGCACAAAATTGTTGGTTATTAAACGATACTACCATAGAACATTTAAAATTATTGTGTAATATTGGATTTTATATCATCTGATATAATATGGAAAGAATAGATGGCGCCACTTTACAGCCTTCTATTTAAATGGTCGATATTTTTGGGAGTTTTGTATTTTTACCAAAAATCTTAGTAAATAAATAAAGACACGATTTTTTAAAAACAAATTTCAAACATTGTATGATAGTTTTATGTACTTATCACCAATTTTGTGATAAGAGAAGGGCAAGATATTGTAAATGAGTTTAATCTTATCCTAAGATTGTGGTTGTACATTAAAAAGTGAACATTTTTATAACTGCTTTTTAGGCATATACTTTTCACTAATAACAAACATTCATGAGGGAATAACAGTAGTTAATAATGTTTAGTAACCTTTGGTACCTAGGTATCCATTGTAACAGTAACCGGTAAATATTATGTGTCTACAGTGTGTCGAGCTTAAAAAGTTGATAATGTAAGTTTAAGAAACCAAAAATCTAATTTCTTTTTAAACAAATACAGAAAAAGCAAAAAGGAACTTTTTTTTTATTCAATTAGAGGGACCTGTATAAATTAAAATTTGCCTGGTCTGCCCAGTAATTAATAATTTTGATCCTTTAAAAGAATGTACTAAATCATTAAATGAAATAAAAGTACCTAAATGTAAACCTTATTTCTTTTTAATAATCCACAGAAATACACAAACATTGTGGAAATCATCTAAAAGATAGTTAAGATTGTCTTACTTTTCTCACTGCTATTTCCTATGAAATTTTCATTTTTTATAATTCATAATTGATATATTATTATTTATTCGGTTACATAACGTTACGTCTCATAAGAAGCACCTAATTTAAATATAAGAAATACTTACCTAAAGTAAAAATTGCCGGGTATGTTACTCTTAGATTTGCAAGACAAAACCATACAACCTCTAGTCATTTTGTTACGATATTATAAGTAACAAACAATAAACACAATTTAATAAACACTAATCACTAAAATAAGAAGGTTTTTATCAATCCAAAAAACTTCTGCAACCACAAAATATAATCACACAAAGCAAAACAATCGAAACTAATACGGCTCTCATAAAAGTATAATGTGTTGCCTAACTACGCACTGATTTATCAGTGTGTAAGTAAGCAACACATTAAATTATTTCGTGGAATTTCGTTATTGAGCAAAATCAGCGGGGCCAACTCTGACAGTTATTTTCATACTGGGCTGGACATTTTTTGATCGAATGGGCCATAGCATTGGGCTTCCATACACCTTTAAACTTCCTTGGGATTCACTTATAAGCGGGCGGACAAATTGTTCTGTTACTCGGGCAATAATGTACATTTTTTAATCATTTAAAGGTTGTCGGAATGGGAAAACCCGTACTTATCATTGCATATGAGTTTGCGTCCATTCTGATTTTTCTAGAATATGAAAAAAAGCTGTGAAAGTTTTTTTTCACAATATTTTGAGAATATCTCATTAATTTATTGATATTTTTTGAAAAAATGGTTTCTTATTAACATTTCTTTTTTATAATGAGACCGTAGCAAGTGTTCAATGATCTCATAAAATTTCCTTTATCATCTTTCTTGTGTTTTGATAAAAAAATGTTTTGCCCACCTGCATTTTTTAGCCGTTTCCGGCTATCTATCCAGTGTGGAATCTTATGGATTTTTCGACGGGCGTTTCTGCGAAAAATATTGGTGTTGCGAAAAACATGGCAGAGAAACATGGCTTTAGAATATTGTTCTCATGTCTGGGGAATGGCCTCCCCTACAACTGAACTGTAAAAGGATGCATAAAAGTTGTACTACGTGTTGCTCTGTTGGGAGCTGCCAGAGAAGGAATTATACTGGCCAACTCCTCTGAGCAGAAGCCGTGAAAATACCTATAGAAGAGCGACAGATCCCCTACAGCTCGACGGTGGGCAAGAAGAGGAAGCCTTTCTGTGAGCTTTGGATCATTAATAAGACGAACGGCTCTTCTTTGAATGGTGCCACAGATTCGAGTGCATGCATAGGGATCTCGGAAACCGTAAGAGATACGAAGTCGGTTAAATTATGGCAAAGTTGCGCATTTAGGTGTCTAACAACATGCCGATTAGAAAGTTGTAAAATTCCGAGTACTTCCGGAGATATTTGGAAGAAACCGAATTTTGCTGATTTTGTTTTTATTTTTTTCTGACGTTATTTAAAGAGATATGGAAAACAAAAGACACTTTCTTATGGGCACCTTTAAGCTCTACAAAAAAGCGTTGAGAGATTTTCAGTACGACGTTTCGTTTTCGTTAGACCATCATCAACTTTATTTTTTAAATACGGACCTGGGTTTTTTATTTAATTTTTTTAAACCCCTTATTATCCCAATTACAAAAATGTATAACACTTAATATTTATTAACAAATATGGAACGCCCCTATTAGAAATGATGTGCGTTCCTTGTCTTACTCATTGTCTCTTATGGAAAATATGTTTATTTAACAGAAAAATATTAAGTGTCATACATCATTGTCATTGGGATTATAACTGCTTCAAAAAAATGCAATAAACAATTGAGTGCCGTATTTAAAAAAATAAAATTGATGATTTAATTTATTTCAACTAGAAATTCACACTTGAAGTTGCGAAATATTCAAGAACGCTACTAAATTGCATTTATATCACTATTTAAAGTTACGAATTATAAAAAATATAAAATAGAACGATGGGCGATTGCCAAAGGTAAGAATCGATCAGTTATTACGATTACGATAAATTATTGTTTTCGTCATTTGTCTTATAAGAAAATACAATTTATTATAAAAAAATATTTGGTAGTTTTTTACTTATTCGGCCTACGGCCGATTTTATTGAAATTTAGTATACAGGGGTTTTTTGGGGCGCCGATTGTAAATCTGAGTAAAAAGAGGTTTTTGTCAATTACCTATTTAATATATACCTTATCAACAAATTCAAATTCAGGGAAATGCGCCCAGGCCTCACTTGTAGTAATATCTAATTTCCAAATAAAAACACCTTGCAATATAAATGCAGGAGTCCTTATGCATTCTTATCATAATGCACCCTTTACAAAAGATTAAAAAAATGCTTTTACTTTTTATAGAATTTTCAAGATTTTCTATTAAAGACATTTTGTAATCGGGAAAATGAGTTTATCCTGTAAAATAAAAGATGTTTTGCCACAAAATCATTCAGTTTGGCTGTGACCAGGTTCAAGAAGGAAGAATTTTAGGAAATTTTGTGCATTTTTGAGGTTAGGTCCGAGTAGGGCGTTATAACTTAAAAAAATAAAAGTTTTTGACAAAATTTGACTTTAGATTCGTAATAAGCGCTTCAAAAAACCCCTATATAATAAAATCGGCCGTGTGCCCGATAAGTAAAAAATTACCAATTATTTGGCTTTTCTTCAGAATAAAATTATTTATAAATTAAATTCTTAAACTCTACTTTTTTATATATTATTATGAAAAGCTAGTCACCCTTGCAATAATAGTAACAAAAGACATCCTATATAATAAAATCGGCCGTGTGCCCGATAAGTAAAAAATTACCAATTATTTGGCTTTTCTTCAGAATAAAATTATTTATAAATTAGTTTCTTAAATTATACTTTTTTATATATTATTATGAAAAGCTAGTCCACCCTTGCAATAAAAGTAACAAAAGACATCCTATATAATAAAACCGACCGTGTGCCCGATAAGTAAAAAATTACCAATTATTTGGCTTTTCTTCAGAATAAAATTATTTAAAAATTAGTTTCTTAAATTATACTTTTTTTATATATTATTATGAAAAGCTAGTCCCCTTGCAATAATAGTAACAAAAGACATCCTATATAATAAAATCGACCGTGTGCCCGATAAGAAAAAATTACCAATTATTTGGTTTTTCTTCAGAATAAAATTATTTATAAATTAGTTTCTTAAATTATACTTTTTATATATTATTATGAAAAGCTAGTCCACCCTTGCAATAATAGTAACAAAAGACATCCTATATAATAATCGACCGTGTGCCCGATAAGTAAAAAATTACCAATTATTTGGCTTTTCTTCAGAATAAAATTATTTATAAATTAGTTTCTTAAATTATACTTTTTATATATTATTATGAAAAGCTAGCCACCCTTGCAATAATAGTAACAAAAGACATCCTATATAATAAAATCGACCGTGTGCCCGATAAGTAAAAAATTACCAATTATTTGGCTTTTCTTCAGAATAAAATTATTTATAAATTAGTTTCTTAAATTATACTTTTTTTATATATTATTATGAAAAGCTAGTCCACCCTTGCAATAATAGTAACAAAAGACATCCTATATAATAAAATCGACCGTGTGCCCGATAAGTAAAAAATTACCAATTATTTGGCTTTTCTTCAGAATAAAATTATTTATAAATTACTTTCTTAAATTATACTTTTTATATATTATTATGAAAAGCTAGTCCACCCTTGCAATAATAGTAACAAAAGACATCCTATATAATACACTCGACCGTGTGCCCGATAAGTAAAAAATTACCAAATATTTGGCTTTTCTTCAGAATAAAATTATTTATAAATTAGTTTCTTAAATTATACTTTTTTTATATATTATTATGAAAAGCTAGTCCACCCTTGCAATAATAGTTACAAAAGACATCCTATATAATAAAATCGACCGTGTGCCCGATAAGTAAAAAATTACCATTTATTTGGCTTTTCTTCAGAATAAAATTATTTATAAATTAGTTTCTTAAATTATACTTTTTTTATATATTATTATGAAAAGCTAGTCCACCCTTGCAATAATAGTAACAAAAGACATCCTATATAATACACTCGACCGTGTGCCCGATAAGTAAAAAATTACCAATTATTTGGCTTTTCTTCAGAATAAAATTATTTATAAATTAGTTTCTTAAATTATACTTTTTTATATATTATTATGAAAAGCTAGTCCACCCTTGCAATAATAGTAACAAAAGACATCCTATATAATAAAATCGACCGTGTGCCCGATAAGTAAAAAATTACCATTTAATTGACTTTTCTTCAGAATAAAATTATTTATAAATTAGTTTCTTAAATTATACTTTTTTTATATATTATTATGAAAAGCTAGCCACCCTTGCAATAATAGTAACAAAAGACATCCTATATAATAAAATCGACCGTGTGCCCGATAAGTAAAAAATTACCAATTATTTGGCTTTTCTTCAGAATAAAATTATTTATAAATTAGTTTCTTAAATTATACTTTTTTATATATTATTATGAAAAGCTAGTCCACCCTTGCAATAATAGTAACAAAAGACATCCTATATAATAAAATCGACCGTGTGCCCGATAAGTAAAAAATTACCAATTATTTGGCTTTTCTTCAGAATAAAATTATTTATAAATTAGTTTCTTAAATTATACTTTTTATATATTATTATGAAAAGTTAGTCCACCCTTGCAATAATAGTAACAAAAGACATAAAAGGATATATAATAAAAGATTTAACTTCTTATAAAATTGATTAAATTTTTAAATACTATAAGGATTATTTTTATTTAACTTATATAAAAATAGAAATTAAACCTTCTTAAAAACATTTGCAACCCGTTATAAGATATGTAAGTTATTTCAAACTTATTAGTTATCATCGGACGAGGATAACACATTTTTTTCAACCGTCAAAAAATGTTGACATTTTTGTACTATTTACACTTTTAATCCTAGGATTAAAAGTGCTACTTTTAATCCTAGGACTAAAAGCAATTGCATTTGAGCTCTTTTCAATAACTAAATATTAATTTTAACTTGGTTGGAGAAAAAATAGTATATATCATACGGACTAAAAGTGCTTATTTTTACTCGCAATTTGGCATTCGCTCGGCTACCCTGCGCTCCGCCCGCAACTGAAAAAATTGCTTGTAAAAAATGATGCACTTTTAATCCTTATAATATAATATACTATTATTATTTTATTTAAAACAAAAAAGGAACTACGAAAATTGTTTTTATTAACTGACATTGACTTCTAATATTACTTTTTAAGAAATGGTTTACTGGTAAAGATAGACGTGTAGGTGTACCTTTAATATTTTAAAAAATAAAATAGTAAATGAAACGTTTTAGCCATATAGACGGGTTTATTAAAATTTATTTTGTTTTCTGGAAATATTAATTTAAAAGAAAAATTGGTAATTGTCTAGAAAGTTGCGTCCACTCCGATTTTAACTGAATTTGGAATACGAGGGTTTTTTTTAACGCTGATCACGAATCTGAAAACATTTTTTTAGCAACGTTTTGTTTTGGAAATAGTCAAACTAACCTCATTTACACTATTTCTCCTTCTTTTTGCACAGAATTCTTGATTTTTACACTAAATTAGCACACAAAATATTTTATATACACCTTTTAAAACCTGTTTTTTATTCATTTTATACTTTTTACCATTTGATTGTAACCTTTACTTTTAAACGCCGCAACTATGTATACAATATGGCCGCCGCGTTTGAAAATGAAGCTTTCAATTTAGTGAAAACATGGTGTAAAATAAACATAAAAAATGGGTTTTAAAAAGTGTTTATAGTGCCAATATGGTGTAACAATCATAAATTGTGCGCAAAAAAGGGAATATAGTAAAAATGAGGTAAGGTTGATTTTCAACTCTGAGATAAATATCCCGAAAAGGAAACGTTGCCAAAAAAAAAATGTTTTCAGATTCGTAATCAGCGCCCCAAAAAATCCTCCTATACAAAATTTGGTAAAAATCGGAGTGGAGGCAACTTTCTAGACATTTACAAAAAAATTATTTGGCTTTTTTCCAGACTAAAGATATCTATATGTTATAGTTAATCCTCAAAGCTCCGGCGTTCCTAGGATTGACTAGTCAATCCTTAGGTCTGACTTGCAGTCTTAGTCAAAGCCCAAACAAATAAAATTTTTCGGCCTCTGACTAAAGAATTTTCTTCAAACCTAGGAGAAACTACTTTGGTCAGGCAAACGTCAAAACTCAATTTAATGATATCGGGGTTTAACCAGTCAAACTTCAATTAGGTATTAGAAAATCTCAGTTTGTTAAATTAGATGTAATAAAATGATTTTTTTATTTTAATATTTATCGTTGCTATATTGTCATAGTTAAAATAAAAAAAATTAGTCTTTATGCAGACATGGTGATGAATTATGACATTTAGAATTGCACAATACGTCAGATCTTTTACATTTACAACTACCCACAAATAACCACAACTTACCACAACTAACCAAAACTAACCGCAAGTATAAACCAAGGAAGTTTAAAGGTGTATGGAAGCCCAATTCTGTAGAACAAAATTGTCCAGGCGTGCAGGGCAGCGGGATATCGGGGGATTGGCCCCGCGGAGTTTGCGCAATGAATAGTAGGTCAGAGCCGGACTTCCATAATTCTTTGTTACTATCTATAAAGTTGACATCATCAAATGTCAAATTCGAGCATTCACTGTTTTTTTTATTTTTTGCACAAAATTGTTGGTTATTAAACGATACTACCATAGAATATTTAAAATTATTGTGTAATATTGGATTTTATATCATCTGATATAATATGGAAAGAATAGATGGCGCCACTTTACAGCCTTCTAAATCTTAGTAAATAAATAAAAACACGATTTTTAAAAATAAATTTCAAACATTGTATGATAGTTTCATGTACTTATCACCAATTTTGTGATAAAAGAAGGGCAAGATAGTGTAAATGAGTTTAATCTTATCCTAAGATTGTGGTTGTACATTAAAAAGTGAAAATTTTTATAACTGCTGTTTAGGCATATACTTTTCACTAATAACAAACATTCATGAGACAGAATAACAGTGGTTAATAATGTTTAGTAACCTTTGGTACCTAGGTATCCATTGTAACAGTAACCGTTAAATATTATGTGTCTACAGTATGTCGAGCTTAAAAAGTTGATAATGTAACTTTAAGAAACCAAAAATCTAATTTCTTTTTAAACAAATACAGAAGAAGCAAAAAGGAACTTTAACATAAAATTGTACTTTCTTTTATTCAATTAGAGGGACCTGTATAAATTAAAATTTTCCTGGTCTGCCCAGTAATTAATAATTTTGATCCTTTAAAAGAATGTACTAAATTATTAAATGAAATAAAAGTACCTAAATGTAAACCTTATTTCTTTTTAATAATCCACAGAAATACACAAACATTGTGGAAATCATCTAAAAGATAGTTAATATTGCCTTACTTTTCTCACTGCTATTTCCTATGAAATTTTCAGTTTCTATAATTCATAATTGATATATTATTATTTATTCGGTTACCTAATGTTACGTCTCATAAGAAGCACCTAATTTAAATATAAGAAATACTTACCTAAAGTAAAAAATGCCGGGTATGTTACCCTTAGATTTGCAAGACAAAACCATACAACCTCTAGTAATTTTGTTACGATATTATAAGTAACAAACAATAAACACAAAATTATAGTCACAATTTAATAAACAGTAATCACTAAAATAGGAAGGTTTTTATCAATCCAAAAAACTTCTGCAACCACAAAATATAATCACACAAAGCAAAACAATCGAAACTAATACGGCTCTCATAAAAGTATAATGTGTTGCCTAACTACACACTGATTTATCAGTGTGTAAGTAGGCAACACATTAAATTATTTCGTGGAATTTCGTTATTGCGCAAAATCAGCGGGGCCAACTCTGACAGTTATTTTCATGCTGGGCTGGACATTTTTTGATCGAATGGGCCATAGCATTGGGCTTCCATACACCTTTAAACTTCCTTGGTATAAACTTATTTAAACGTGTTACAAGTACAGTCGACGTTTGACCGAGTCTGCCAGTCGCTTCTAGAATCGACTAGGCAAAGCCCGAAAGAGATTATTTTACTTTCGACGTTTGCCTGAAAAGTTAGGAACTTTTAGGTTTGACTAAAAATACTTTAGTCAAAGGCCGAAATTGGAATTTATTTCGGGGTTAGCCGGAAGGCTTTGGTCAAACCTAGGATAAACCAGTCATTCCGCGAAGAGACTGCATATCGACCTTTGACTATGACATATATATTATTTTTAAAAATCATACTTTTTTTGATATATTATTATAAAAAGCTAGTCTGCTCTTGCAATAATACTAACAAAAAACATTGATATTCCAAGAAAACAATATAAACTATACTTCAAGTCCAAAATTTCTGTCAATGACGCATCGCTCGCTTTTAGAGTGCCCCGGGTTGTGTGGGGTCAGGGGAATCAATTCCAGTGGCGTATGCATTTTAGAAAATAAATGATAAAATTTTGTCAAAACATGAAAATATTTTTTACAAGCAAAAGTTATTTTCTCACATTTTTATCAACCCTTTAAATTAGTAACAAGCCTATATTATTTTGGTATTATTCGGATTAATGAAAAATGTAATTTTTTTGCTTAATTTTGCACACCTCCTATTTTGAGGTCATAGAACACAAATTTGAGTTTTTTTGGCGATTTTTCAAAATTTTTTACTTTAATTTTACCTTCTCTGATTTTATTTTGCTACATGAAAAAAATAATAAAATTTTATTCTTAACATAAATTAAAAAAGATGTAAAAGCAGAACGATAGACAATCCAAGTTACACCGACTTGCCAATTCACCACCGATCTTGCAATTTCCATATTAAATACGATATTTATACGCATTGCTTTATCAAAAATATCCACTATATAAGGAACACGAAAGCCCTGAGATCATCAGCTTGTAGAATCCAATAACTATTTCGGGTCTTTCGTGTTCCATATTTAGGATTTCCATATCGAGAATATTTTTGATCAAACATTGCGGGTCGAGCGAAGCAAGGTTCGCATACCTTATAAAAATGTCATAAAGAAAACTATTACAACTTGGTAACAGGTCAACATTTTTAGAATTTCGAGTTGAATTTGGACGTAAACGTTTTACCTACTTTTTATTGAAAATTAAGGTTTTTTCCTTACTTTTTAAGTGATTTTTTTTAAATATTAAAATAGTATGAGTTTTTTAAATATGTTTTTGTGCAAATGACAGAATTTAAAGGAATATGTCGTAAAAGGGAAATTTAAAAAATTTCAATTATTATTTTTTTTAATACTATAAGAGGGGGCCCAAAAAAACAGCCATTCATGTTTAACAATCGAAAAGTAAAGAGTGTGCAAAAATAGCAAAAAAAATCCTTTTTCCCGGTATCCGAATAATTACTAATATTGCTTTTTTGCCTTTTAAAACTTGAATACCGAGGAAAAAATTTTTGTTAAAGTTGCACATTTCTCTGCAGCATCCAAAGTGGCATTCTGATTTCGTTCCCGAACCCGGGTAAACATTTTTAACCTTTTTCGTTCTTTTAACGTTAACTGAGTTTTTTTTGTAAGCGGATAACTAGTTAAAGGTTGGTTAATATTCATTTTTCAAAATTTAAAAATCACTTAACAACACTAAATTTTTATATACTTATATACACTAAATAAGTAAATTATTAAAAAATTTGGGCACAAAACAATATCTTATACTACAATTATTAGAAATTTATAATTTTTAGAAAATACCCGTATAGCAATTAAAATTTAAACTTACAAAATCGCCCATAATCAATAATAACTAAATAAAATCATGAACAGCAAAAAAAACCCTGTCGATACGCTTATTTTCAAGTCTCTTCAAGTTGTAAACGGGGAATGTGTTTGCCACTTTTAGTTTTCTGATAACAATGACATTACATATTGGCGTGCTTTTTTAAGTCGATCGCGGGTTTTGGGACTTATTCTTGCGAATTATGACAACGTGGCGATGAAATTTTTGGCCGGTTCACTATTATTTGAGCGGAAAAGACTCATAGGCTTAAAAATCATTTACTAGTGTTAGATTTTTATTCAGCCGCTTCGTCGGTTGGGTGGCCGGTATTAAATGAGTCACTGACAGAAATTTTGGACTTTAGGTATATAAAAATTAATCCATTAGTCAAATTAAACATTCGAATAATCGGTGAATTAATTTATAGAGCCGTAATCGATTATTCGATTATCGAAGAATCTATTATTTTCTATAAGAGAGTAAAGCATCGTCAATTATATGACAAACTTTAGTCCATTTTTTTGTTTCAGTATGGGTATTAAAATGGCTGAAAACCTGGATGATTATCCGGATCGTGGGCAGATATTTACAAGGATCGGGACAATATTATACTGGCGGTCCGGGGGGGGGGGAAAAAAGTACGATCAAAAAACTTGGTCAGTACTGACTTAAAAAAAATAATTCTTATGGTAAGAAGTAAGAAGGGAAAGCATCCGAAGGATAGAATTAAAGAGATATTTTCAGGACCGGTAAGTTATTTAAGTATTTTTTTTTAGGTTAGGCTTTTGAACATCGTTTGCGTTTATTTAAAGGAAAATATTGTTGGAAAAATTTAAATAACACAGGCCTGTGTAGTTTTTAAATAGAAATAAAAAATTTGGGTGTCCAGAAATGACAATGAAAAATTTTAAGGTAGATTCCACATAAAAGAAAAAAAAGTTATATTAACAAGGCCGGAAATGCTTCCAGAGGGGTTACGGCCCCCTTTGAAAGGTGTCAAAAAGTGGTTTTTATTTTTTTAAAAAGGGGAATCTCCCCACAATACGGAATTAATTTTTCCCTATAATTAAAGTGATTGAAGGTCATTTTTAAAAAAATCGGGACCCATATTTTTTTCCCGATTTTTTTTGTTTTTTTTTTTTAAATAAATTATGTTTCTTTAAAATTTTAGGTAAAAAATTCCCTTGATATAAATCGATAGTCGAGGTTTTCGAAATAAACATTTTACCGGCAGATCCGCGGACACTGCTTAGCCCCCCCCCCCAAAGATTCGTTGCCGTTTTTTTGGGAGTTACACTTAGCCGTATCGGCGATGAGACTGCAGTTCGCAAGGCTTTTTAAATAAAAAAAAAAATTTAAATTTTTTAAGACAATTGCCGAAACGACAAAAACGTTATATCTACAGAAATGGGGGAAAATTATTAGATAAGGTACTGCATGGAATGAATTTTTGAAATAAATAAAATGCATCAAACGTGCAAATAGCCACTGTCTGTTTAATAACGCAATGGGGTTGTAGCACCCTTTTTAAAGCCAAAAGAATATAACAACGGGTTAGCGCCCCCTGTACATTATTCGAAGTTCTAGAGGGTCGCACTTTTTTATAAAACTGTTATAAAGCAAACCCAAAAAAAAAGTTTTTTAAAAGGGTTTAATAGAATTTTCGAAATTTCCATTCGGGCCGGTTTGCACGTCGCCATTTAATTTTTCTCAGGTGTTAGGGCCCCATTGTTGCAAAAGAAATTAAATTGCGTATTATTCCTTTCATGTGTAGCTAGTTTGGGGTTTTTTAAATTTTTTTTTTAGGATTAAAGTATGGAAATTTAACATGAGTAACATTTTGGGAAAATAAAAAAACATAAACAAAAAATTTTTTGATATATTTTTTTAATCCAATTTTTAATTATTTTCAAGGGCTTTGATGAATTTAGAGGTAAAACTATACATTTTATCAGAAAAAAATCCACGCAAGTGAATTTTACATTCTGCATATAAAATTTCCTAAATGAGTTTTATTTAGGGTAAATATTATATATCGTAGATCAGTCTGCTCTTGTTTCCAGTCGTGTTCAATAATATAAGATTATGAAAAAAATCGGCGGGGCGACAACATAAAATACCTTTTTAAAAAAAAAATTTTTTTTCCAATTTACCTATGCAACTGAAATAAAGTATTTATTCAGCAAATTGCTTTAGCTTGCTGCCGGCTGGTGAAAAATGCGCATGCCCGACAAGCTGTTTAATCGAATAGGAAGATCTAGTGACATTGTTAGAGTATCTATAAAGTACTCATATATCCGTTTTATTACTGATAAATTTAATACCATAATAAACCTTATTTATAATAGAAATTATAACGCTTTAATAAATTAGCTGTATAAAGTGCGCCTATTTTGGGTATATAAGCACTATGTTAGGTTTGAGAGAACGTTGTATAGAACAAATAATAAAACATTGGGCTGGATAATTTAGTGATGTAGCGGTTCTCTCAGCTTTTAAAAAGCAAGTTGTGTTACTTGGGCAGTACATTCCACAATAATACGTTGATTTCTCATTTTACCTGCTACTGTTAGTTGTAAAACTCTATAAACTTTGGGTACCCGCAGGTAAGCTCGGACTTAAAAAATCCTTTATTTATTATTGCACCTATATCATATTGTGTGAAACGCGTTGGGAAACACTATTTTTCATAACTAGCATTCTTTAGCGGAACTCACTTCGCTCGTTCCGCAGACATCTGCTCGTTATGAAAAATAGTGCTTTTCCCAACTAGTTGCACAAATAACTATTCTGTGGTGCTTTTCAGTTTATTTAAAGGAAAACTATAAAAATATAGGGAAATTACTTTTAAGACTACAATAAAAAAATTACAACTGGAAGTGTGTGGAGACCGAAAAATTGTAGGCTTTCTCTTGGGTCAGCAGTCTGGATTTACTAATTTTCCATGTTTCCTGTGTAAGTGGAATAGCAGAAATCGATAACAGCATTGTATAAAAAAACTGACCACAAAGAGAGACTTTAACACCTGAAAGCAAAAATGTAATTCGCAAAAGTCTTGTTGACCCTCAAAAAGTTTTATTTTCACCACTTTCATAAAACTTGGACTTTTCAAACAATTTGTTAAGGGATTAAACAAAAAAGGAAATTGTTTTAAACAATTGTGTAAGGCAAAATAAAAGGGGGAAATCTTTGTAGGGCTGCAGATTAGGAGATTAATGATAGATACAGAATTTAAAAATGTAATAGAAATTAAGGAAAAACAAGCATGTTATGCTTTAAACAAATGCCAAAAAGGTATAAACTTACTAAAAGTATTGTCCAGTAAAATATGGGGCGCGGACTCAACCACTTTAAAAAAACTATATCGATCAAAAATCGATTATGGTTCTATTGCATACGCATCTGCAAAAAACAGTATATTAAAGAGGTTGAATTCAATACACAATGCAGGAATACATATAGCCCTAGGGGCATTTCGAACTAGTCCCATAGTATGTTAGTCGAAGCTGGGGAACCACCCCTAGATTTAAGGAGAAAATATTTAAATATCTCTTATGCTGTTTCTATCGCTTCTGATTCTACTCATCCAGTATACGATAACACTTTTTCTAACAGATACAGGGAGTTGTTTTCCAGCAAAAAAAAAAGGTCAGATCCACCATTATACATAAGACTAACAAGGTACCTTAAAGATTTAAACATTGAATTACTTCGATATTTCCTTTGCAACATGATCTACCACCCCCATGGATACTGAAAATACATTTAGTGGACAAAACGCTTTTAGGGTATGATAAAGCAACCATTATTGGGAACACCTTTAATAAAATATTACACGATCACCAAGAATATAAGCAGGTATATACAGATTCTTCCAAATCCGTAGAAGGAGTAGGCTCTGCTGTTGTAAAAAAAAAAAAGAACTTTTATTTTAAATTTCCCCCCCCCATGTCCAGTATTTTTACTGATGAGCTTTATGATTCTTCAAATCTAGTTTTCTTTAAAAGGGAAAAAACCAACAAACGGAAAAATTTTTTAATTATTACTGCTCCTTAGTTTTAATAGCTTCCAAAAAATTCTACAGAAAAAACCAATAATAAAAAAAATTTAAAAAAACTATTTCATGATCTCGCAGTTGCTGGAAAAGTTAAATTTAGGGGGGTTTTCCCTTTAAAATTTGGTATTGTTGGAAAAAAAAAGCAGACAATCGGTTTTGTGCGGTAAAATTTTCCCAGAGGAAAAGGGTTGTGCATCGACTGACAGAAACTCACAAAAAACAGTTTTTTAAAAAACCCAACATTACTAGTGGGGACAATTAAAGTAGAACCATTTGGCTACTAAACTTCTTAAAATAAAAAACACAGTGCTACTCTGGCTTAATATCCCAGTGCGACAAAAAAAAAAGTGCTTATCTCTCCCCCAAAAATAGGACATACCAAACTAACCCAAAATTATCTTAAAACCCCCGAAAAGGTCCCAAAATTTCGTTTAAGTATACAACATTTTTTTAGCTGCCCTCGCTATAGGGGGAAAGACAGGCATGTCAGATACCCCGGGGCATTGTAAAAACACTTGGGGAAAAACTGTGATTTTAAAACCATCATTCCTCACTACCTTTGGAATTTTTAAATTAAAAATTATAATGAATTAAGTTGCTAAATGTATGTTCAAAACCTAGAATGTCTAATAATAATGTTTTGTTTAATTTAATGTATGTGCGCTAATAACCCAAAGAGGTTGACGCGCTAATTAAACAAATAAAGTTGTGCATAAATTTCTAGGCAATTATAAAGACCCAAACTATGTTAAAATCTTTGAAAATATGCTGGAAGAATTCAGAAATCTTGTTTACAATATAAGCATAAAAATTCACTTTTACATTTCCATTTAGACTATTTCCTGAAAAATCTTGAGGACGTAAGTGAAGAACAAGGTGAAAAATTGTATCAATATATTAGAGATGGAAAAAATACCAGTGGGACCTGGGACCACGAATACTGACCGATTACTGTCGGATGTTGAGAAAAGATCTTCTTTTAGCTGAATCTGAGAAAAATAGAAGCTTTTCTGAAAAAAAAAAAAGTTTATTAAGAAGCGTAAAGAATAAGTACCTACTGCTAATAGTTTCGTTGTTTATTAATTAACAAATAAAGATAATGGAACTTTAAGATTTTAAGATTTATTACTAAAACCATAACATTGTCTAACACTTTCAAAGAAACATTGACAAAGGTCTAACTTGCGAAAGGAAACTGCAACAGCAGCTCGAATGAAACATCAAGTTTATGATTTGGCTTAACTATTAAGCAAAAGATAGAGAAGTTATAAATATTACTAATGTCATATTTTTTCTGCGTATTATTATTTCGCTAAATTTATGCCTTTGTTAATAAGTTATTAATATTAAAAATAAAAAAATAATTAGTTGTAGTTAGTAAAAAAAACACATTCGTCAAATAATAAATAAAAAATGACGTTTTTAGTTATTTGTATCATTAAATATTTTTCCTAACCTTTTGCCACTTTTTATAGTGTCTGGGTGACTAATAAAAAATTCATTTACAATAATTTTATAATTAATTTGATTATTAATATTTTCAAAACAATGGAATTACACTGTTGTGCATTGGTGTTAGGATGAACTTTATACAGGGTAATTTAAATTCGACCCTCATTATTGGATTCTCGGAATAACAGTAAGTAAAAAGATGGTTATATAGGAGCAAAGTTGCGCTTTTATGTGACAAACAATATGTTGTTTGGGAACCTTCAAAATACCCAGTATTTAGATACTCAAGAAAAATCGGAATTTTAAAAAATTATTTATTTTTTCCAGCTTCACTTTAAATCGGATTTTAAAATAAATTGCACATTTACAATGTCACTTTTTACGCGTTACCTGATGGAGGTTTTAGATTTCATATCCCATATTTCGTCACTTGGCTATCATCATCAACTTTATTTTTTCTTATCGACGCCATATTAAATTTTTACGTATAGGTAAATAGTGCTCCTATTCTGAAATTTGCAATGTATAACATGCACAGCTTTTAACCCTATATATTTTCAAAAAACCAATATTGTTTTATTTGGCCTTAATAATATATTTGTATTTTTCGCAAGCATACAGTGGATTTCAAAACTTTCTGGAAGTAAGAAGTAAGTCTAATGTAAAAGCAGGTGTAGTATTTTCAAGAGTTCCAAATAGAACAGGAAAGGAAGTAAATTTCTTTGTAAAATGAAGCAGTAACTTCGGGCAAATCAGATCAACTTGAAATTCTTTTGAAATTTGTCAAGAAAGGTGTCAAATATGGAATTAAACAAGTTTGGTTACTGAGATTTGGTCCAAAACGCTGTAAAAATCGGCCAAAATATTTGTTTTGGCCAAAAATAAATAATATTGAATATTTTGGGAATATTAAAAGAATTTTCATGAAAATAGGTACCGGGGGATTTTTTGGGTTATTGATTACGATTTTAATGTTAGAATCTTCTGAAACACCCTTAAAACAGTAAAAACTACCCTTTTTGGGGGTTTTTTAAAATATTTTGGAAGTAAAGCTCAGATTATTAAATAAATGCCATTTTTTCACAATAATTAAAAAGAATTTTTTTATTATGCACTGAAATTGAGATACAAGGGCTAACAATAGGCGGTTAAAACTAATTAATTAATTAAATATTACAAAAAACATAACCTCAGATAATTCTTTTTATTTATTAGTCAATTTTTTAAAAATATTTTATCGTATTTTGACCATTATGATATTCATTCCCCCTCCCCCAGGGAAAAAAAAGTACCCGTAAATTTAAAAAAATTAAAAAAAACGTTATTAAATTTTTTGTTGCCACTTTTCGTTTTAGAACCGACAAACTCACAATATTTTCAGTAAAAAGAAATTATTAACCCACCCCTTATTCCCGGAAAACTACCTCTTAATTATATAAAAACGAAAACATTTTTTTAATTGCGGAGAAAAATAGTATTTTTGACCGTAACTTTTTTTTGGCTAATACAAGATGTACAATGAACCATTTTAAAACTAGGGTTATCCCCGAAATGTCAGGTGATGGAAAATTTCAATTGAATTGACCATTTTTTTATAATTTCACCCGAAAAAATACATTGACCGTTGCAAACATAAAATTAAATTTAAACGGCCAAATCTCCTTACAGATAAAAGATTAATAAAAAAAAACAACTCTGAATAAAGGCTACAAAGTTTGGCTGTTTAAAATAAATACTCTTCACGCTACTGGCCAAAAGCTGAAAATGTCTTACAAAAAAAGAAGATTTGACCCACATTTATCAGTCCAAAACATTAAAAATAATTATCCGATAGGGTTAAAAATGACTGGACATATTTAGGGACATGTGTTCTGACTTTTCACTAATAGCGGGTGATTTCGTGAGCCCTATCGTGTCTTTTTTTTTTTTTTGGGGCCCGAAAAACCCCGGTCAAACCAGGGGGGTTTCCCCTTGGGGGGTATGTCACCGGGCACATGAAATCGTATTTTACGTTTTTTTTTTATGGTTGTTTTTTTTAAATTTAAAAAAAAATTTTTTTTTTTTAAATTAAAAAAAATATATTTTTTTTTTTTTCCCCCACCGCCATAACTTTAAAACTATCAAAGATACCAAAAAATTTTTGTGTCAAATTAAAGAAAAAACCCCTTGGCGCTTTTAACCTTATAAGCTGTTTGGGCACAATTTGCACTTTCATGCCTTTAAAAATCAAATAAACTAAAAATATATTTTTTTTTTATTAAAATTTTCACTAATCAAAAAATTTTTTTTATTTTGAAAATATTTTCATACATGCAGCGAAAAAAAATATAGCCAATTAATAACAAAATTTTTAAAAATTTTTTTTCCCTACAGCGTATCGTTTGGCAACAGTTTTTTTTTGGACGAAAAAAGTATTATCGGGCCCCCAATACCCCCCGCATGCGGATAGCGTGCGAAAAAATTTTAATTAGTAGTGGTGGTTGTCGAAATTTAGAGTGTGCTGTATGTATTTAGAATTTTAAAACAGCAAATTTTTTTTTAAAAAAAAAAGGGTATGATGGATACAAATCTTTTTTTTCAAAGACCTAGAATACAAGGGTTGTTATCATTACTATCAAGTGCTGAAAAAAAGCAGGACAATCTAGAAAAAAAAATTCTGTTAAAAAAATGTTTTTTTTTAAAATGGCGAAATGAAAATAAAATATTAAAAAAAAAGTGTCGCAAATCCCCACAGATTCTCAAAACTATTATCATAATTTGCAATCAGACGGTGGCGCCGGCCCTTTTTAAATTTTTGTGACACTAAACTTAAATGCGATACTTTTAATATTAGGAAAATGTTTTTTTTTCAACAATAGTAAAAATAAAAAGAAAAAAAAATTAAAAAAAAAATCTGTTTAAACAAGTAATTTAAATATTATTATATACCAACATAGTATAGTTGGTACCTTTATATTATTTTTTTTATTTTGTACTGAAACAAAATACGAATTTAAATTTTTTTCCTTGTAAATCATGTTTAGGGTATTTATTTTTACATAGTACTGAATCTTTTTAGGTAGTAGAAAAGCTCCCCCTTAAAAAAAGTAAAAAAAACTGCCAGGAATGGAAACGACATTAATATGATATCAAAAAATTCCCGTGGCTAAAAAAATTTATTTCGTTTGATGAAAATATCATAAATTATGTTACAGCCACTACGGTTTCCGAACCTACCCGAAAATAGTTCGACAATATCTATCTTTTCTGCGAGTATTGATGGGTGATGTTCAGATAGATTTTTTTTCTTTCTAAAGAAATGCCCCAAAAATTTTTAAAAATTTATTAAGGCTGCTGCCATAATACGTAGTGCAATGGCTTTATGTAAACCCCCAAAAATTTAATTTCCAACATGTACTTGTGTGAAAGAAGGATAAAATGTTGAAAAGGGGTGTAAATTTCGTTCCTGCAATAACATTATTAGATATTTTAAGGCAGAAATGGATTAAATTTACGCAAAATTTTTAATAATGAAGCGCCTAAATAACTACTATACATATTACTTTTTTTGGGGCTGTAAAAAAATCCCCCCCGGAATTGGACGTTTTTAAATTTGCAATGTAAAATATACTTTAAGTATTATTATTTAAGGCAAAAAATGCGGATGATGTGGTTTTCACCAAGAAAAGCGCAATAAAAATTCTAAAAATTGGTCATTAATTGACATTTTATTTTAACTATTTACGATTTACATGTAATAAATTCATGCACCACTTCAAGACGTTTACAGTGTGCTAAACGGAAATATTATTAATTTATAATAAAAAACTTTGCCGTTACCATAAGGATAATTTTCATTAAATCAAAAATATTTGAAATTTAAGCCAGTTACAAATATAATTAGGGAAAATAAAAAGCCGCTTTAACTAACCAGCACTAATCATGACCGACCAGAACGGGCATTTATAAAAAAAAAAAAAAACAATTTAACGAGGAAAATCATGACCGACCAGAACGGCGCATTTATAAAAAAAAAAATACAATTTAACAAAGAAAACCAACCGGAACTAACCAGAACTAGATAATATTTTTTAAAAGTTGTTGTTTGTTAGTTCTGGTTAGTTTTTTTATAAAAAACAACCCTCAATAATAACAAATTATTAAAAAAAATCTGGCAACACTTATTCAAAGCATTCAGACATGTCAAAAATAGCATCTATCATCTCTTTATATAAAAAAAAAAAAAAATTAATATTCCTGTTTAAAAAAGACGTTTTTTTTTTTTAAATTTAATTAAAAAAAAAAAGCATCCCCAAATTTTTGTTGCCAAAAATGTTTAAAAAATAATGAAGTTTTGAATGAAAATTTCAAAACAATAACAAATCCTGTGGGTGGTTTTCTTTACCAGCAACTAATAAAAAAATTGAAAAAAACCACTAATTAGGTGGGGTAATTAATAAAATGATTGATATTTTTGTATGGGTTTAAAAATCTCCCACCTGTTATGGATATTTAATTTTTTTCTTTTCTAAACAACTTAAGCAGCCCTTAGATTTTCGTTTAAACCTGTTGATACAACTTTAACTACCTACTACACTTCCCAAGGGACCGTAAGATCTTTGTAGTCGGCCGGCTCGCTAAGCCAAGCGCGAAAAATGTACTTTGGCCTTAAAAAATATACTGACTCAATATAAAAAGAAATCAAAAAAATTTTTTTTTTAAAAAATTTTTTTTTAAAATTTAAACTACAATTTGTACGCAGCATGTATGTATAATTTTCAATAATAAACTTTTTTTCAATTGCCAAAAAATTTTCTACTAAAAATAACAATTTTGATTTCGTACTTTTTTTAAAAATTTAAAAAAAAAAATTGCTTCAAAGGGGGGTTTTTAAGCGTATTGTGTCTACTTTAATCCAAAAAAAAATTATAGATGAATATTATTGAATTTTGGGGGTGGAGAAGTTAAAATACGTTTTTTTTTGAAAACCGTTTTTTTTGGGTTTTTTTTAAATAAAAAAACTCTCGACCACTAAAAAATGTCGTAAAAATGATTTCGTGTACCGTTACCTTATTAAAGAATCCCACTAAGTCTGGTTTTTTTTACGCCGGTTTTTTTTCGATAACTAAGCGACTTTTCTTAAATTTTCTCCACTA
>JAHBCN010007775.1:0-41803 GCA_019359885.1 Listronotus oregonensis | reverse complement strand
GACACCCCCCTCAAGTAAGAACCGAACTAAGATTAGATTCGAATTCTTCATACCAAAAAATCCCCGAATACCAATTTTTACTTCAATATTTACATTATCATAGATTTTATTTAAAAAATAGAAAAATTAATAAATACTTTAACACCCTGTTAAAACTCAAAAACAAAGGCCTTGCGGACCCATATTTGTATAGACTTTTTTGTTTATTTTTGGACCCTGACTATGTACCTGAAGCATTGACATTTCCTAATGAATTATCCTGTCTATATCACGTAAAAAAATCCAGGTACAGGGGATGTCAGGCTGTAGTTCTTTAACTATTTAACACTATCAAAAACTTCAGCAGAGCAATGGGCCAAAATATCAGTCAAAATCATCCCCAGTAACCTTCGAGGGTGATTTTGTGGGGGTTTCGGGTTCTGTGATCGTGAAAACTTTTGTGTTGAGAACTATTAATATGCAAAGTTTAAAAACATTTTTTATAAGAAAATTGCGGGGTCCTTTCTTGGGTTTTTTCTATTTTCTGTTTTGTGCGCTTTGCCAGTTTATAGGTATCAGTAGGACTGAGCACACTCAGTCCGCTATATCCCGGGACCAGGAGGGTTTCCCATTCTCTAGAAATTTTCCAGGCAAATAATCCGAACAAGAATAATATATTAAAAGTCCATTCGCCCGCAAAAATTGGATCCAATTTGGGGTTTTTCTCAAAAACGGTATAAGTTATCGATAATTTTTAAAAACTATATGAAACCAACACTTAAATCTAGGCTTCTGCTGTAATAGTTTTTTAAATTTGGTTTTTATTTTTTAATATTTTTTTGAGGAAATCACCCTAAAATCGGTTAAGTTTAGATACTATTTTCTTTTTAACTCGACTATTTTTAAAAACCCGTTACAGCAGGGGCATGATTATTTCCTTCCCTTTTTAAAATGGTGTATAATTTTGTTATTTAAGTAAAAAATAGTTCCCAAAAAACGTTATCTCCTGTAGGCTTACAATCGGAGACAACATCGCATCGATACACCGAATTTGGAAGAACCTAAATAAATTGTGGTAGTGGGAGTTTGTTAGTCTCCGCCCACCGTCTCCGCGTCCTTTCGCCCGACCCCTAAGGTGTAGAGTAAATGCACTCTTAAATAGGTAAGGGGTATTAAAGTTAAATTTAAGGTTTTTATTAATTTTTTTTAGATTCATTAATTTAATACAAAAAATATTTTTAATTTATTGATTATTTACATTTTGTCTGAGAAGGCTACAGCCCTTTTGCCCTTATGGATCAACCGTTACGGACATCAACTGTAATTTTAACCTTTTATCGCCCTGGTCCAATTTATGCTTATTCTCCCGTTCTGTTATTTTTATTGGCCTTTAAAAATTTGAATACGGCCATAAAATCGACATTTATCCTCCATCCACCCACATTGGTGGCATTTTTACCTGTGCTGCATAATTTTCTCCGCGTGTCTTTTAAATGTTAAAGTTTTAAAATAGCCTGCCTGACCTAAATAATCGTCGTGGCATTTTCTAACATCTCGCCTTTCAAGTTTTATTTTGTTATACCGAACCAGAAACAGAAAATTACAGGGTTTCCGGAAATGGCACATGTAAATTGGTTCCCAAAAAAAAAAATTACCAAAATTGATTCCCAACCTTTGTGGTCCCCCTTTTGGGGGGTTCTATGAAAATTTGGGTTTTAACATATTTACGGTACCTGACATCGAATAAGAAAAAAAGGATTGTGTGAGTGTTTATAAATTTGTTTATTGCACAAAGTATAACATAGAACTTTATACTTACGCTAAAAATGGAAATATAATACAAATAACAGTTATTATTCCACAGCACACTTAATTTCTTTTTTTTTTATAACATTCTAACATTTTTGTCAGAAATTTTTGGCGTTTTTTTACTTTACTCTTATGGATTTAATAATATTGGCTTTTTGTAATTTAAATAAACCCCACTTGAACTTTTTTTAATTTTTTCCCAAAAAAGAAAATGTTTGGGGGTGCTTTTTTTAATTTTCGGAAATTTGCTAAGTTGTGACCCCAAAAAGGGAAGGGAAAAAAAGAATAATTTCTGTTATATAATTTTCTGTCAAATAATCTGAATACCTTTGAGCTTTTTGCCTATTGGGGCAAATCAAAAAAAAAACAGTCGTCTACATCCGGGGGGCTTAAAAACATAAAAGCAAAAAACATTCCAGCCACCTACCAACTTCAGAATCTTGGTTTTTATATTGAGGTGTAAAAGGGCCTATTCCTTTTTTACCCGATTGGGAAAGATGAAATCGACATCCGTATTTGTGGAAGAAAAAAGTTTGGGGGCTTTTAACTTTAAATCGAAAAAAATAATATTTAAATTTTTTTAAAGTGATACCATTCTCTTTACAAATATTTGTTATTGAATTGAAAAGGTTTTTATATGTTTTTCAAGGAAGTTAAGGTGTATGGAAGTCTAATCTGTGAAAAAAATTGTCCAGGCGTGGGGGCAGCGGGGAACGGGGGTTCCCCAGGTTTGCGCAATGAATAGGGGCAGGCCGGACTTCCAAAATTTTTTGTTACTATCTAAAAATTTACATCATCAAATGTAATTCAAGCATTACTGCTCCATTTTTTTTTGCAAAAAATTGTTGGTTATTAAACGATACTACCATAGAATTTTAAAAAAATTTTGAAAAAATTGGTTTTAATATCATCTGATAAAATTTTGGAAAAAATAGATGGCGCCACTTTACCGCCTTCTATTTAAATGGTCGATATTTTTGGGATTTTTTTATTTTTTACCCCAAGATTCTGGTTGTACTTAAAAAATGAAAATTTTTATAACTGTTTTTTTGGCATATCTTTTCACTAATAAAAAACATTCATGAGACAGAATAACAGTGGTTAAAAATTTTAGTAGTTTTCCAAATTTTTCCATTGTAACAGTAACCGTTAAATATTATTTCTACAGTATATCGAGCTTAAAAAAATTTATAATGTAAGTTTAAGAAACCAAAAATCTAATTTCTTTTTAAAACATACAGAAAAAAAAAAAAAGGAATTTTAAATAAAATTGTACTTCTTTTTATTCAATTAGAGGGACCTGTATATATTAATATTTGCCTGGTCTGCCCAGTAATTAATAATTTTTTTCCTTTAAAAGAATGCTAAATTTAAATGAAATAAAAGTACCTAAATGTAAAAACCCTTTTTTTTTTAATAATCCACAGAAATACACAAAAGTAAAATCATCTAGAAGATAGTTAAGATTGCCTTATTTTTTTCACTGCTATTTTCAAAATTTTTTTTTTTTGTATTATTCATAATTGATATTATTTTTTTGGGTTTCCCAACGTTAGGGCTTTAAACCCAATTTAAAAAAAATAAACTTACCAAAATAAAAAAAGCCAGTTATTAATTTTCAAAAAAAACCCAAAAATTTTTTCTTTTTTAGATATTATAAATAAAAAATAAAACAAAATTTAAATCAAATTTTAAAAAAATAATCCAAAAAAAGAAATTTTTCAACAAAAAACCCCAAAAAATAATCACCAAAAACCAATCGAAACTTTTTTAAAAAAAAATTGTTGCCTAACTAAAACTGATTTATCAGTGTTAAGTACAACAAAATTTTAATTTTGTGGAATGTTGTTATTCCCCAATCGGCGGGGGCCCAAATCTGACAGTTATTTTCATACTGGGCTGGACATTTTTTTATCGATGGTGGGCCATAGCTTGGACTTATACCCCCTTTAAAAATTCCTTGGTTTTTTGCGTTTATTAGGTAACAATGAAAAAATTAGTGAAATGTAATGCCCAAATAACCATGTAAAAAAAAAACTGAAAAAAAAACTGCGCACAGTAAAAAACTTCCATCTAAATAAATACGCTGACTTTTCCAAACATCTGAGATTATTTTTTCACGAAAATATAACCGTTTGTTCAATTCCATTATTAAAAAATATAAACTGCTCACCAGTAGAGGTTTTTTTTTGCCTCTTCCAAAAAAAAAAAAATTTCCCCTCAATTTTTCGAAACCGGAAAAACTTTCCTTCAGCGTTGTGAGGCCACGTCAGATGTAGTCAATGTCGATGGCGGTTTTTTTTGGAAATTGTGCGAATAATCTTGCGGTTTTTCGAATAGGTCTTCGACGTTAGTTTGCAGGCAGAATTAAAATTTTTGGGGTTTAAGTTCTGCACAATGCTTTGTGGGAATGTTTTGTTTTTTATGTTTTGAAATTTAAATTTTTATCCCCTTCCCCCAAAAGTTGTAGGAATGATTTACATTTCTTTGTACAAATCCACCGCTTTCCCCCTTTTTTTAAAAGGTTTTTGGAAACCTATTTCTAATTATTTATTACTAATAACTGTTTTCCTGTTCATTTAAAATTATTTTCGGTTCATGGGAAAATGCAACAACTTTTTTAAATAGTAACACACAAGTACAGCAAAAACAAAATTGCTAATGAAATCAAACCCCCCCCCAAAAACCCCTTCCCCCGGTAATTCGTGTCTAGCTGTTTGGGCTTTCCTGTTTACCAGGAACCAATATACCTATGACCTTTTTGGGCATGGGAACCTTTATGACCCCTCTTCAAATCGGAACCAATTTACCAACACCCTCCGGAAAATATGCAACATTTTTTGAGATCTGACTAGTGTTGTAAATCGAAATAATGTTTCCAGTGAAAATATTTCTATGGAAATAGAAATAATGGAACTTTCCGAACGTGTTTTGGAAGTATTGAAAATTTTGAAAATATAAAAAAAAAAAAAAATAAGAATGCGTTCATCAAAACAAAGATGTCAATATATGTTTTTTATATTTTTGTGCTGTGCAGTAAAAATTTTACACTAGAAAAATAATTTCCGTAAAAGTACGTATATTATTACGATTACGACTAATAAAATCTCAATCTCGTGGATTCACTGATCTCTGCTTGTTGGCTATTGCTTGCTTTAGAAATTTAATTGCACTCCCATGAAGACGGCATTGATGCTGAATGCAATATTCCAGGTGTGGATGATATCGATGAAGATATGCCTCTTGGTTAAGTTGCACAACTTCTGTCCCGTGGTCGTGTGTAATTACGGGGTAGGTTTGAAAAGTCTGTGCAAAAATAAAAACTACTTACTTGTTTGGGGTAAGCCTTTTTTATTTTTTTACATAGTCTTCTTTTAGGCTTATACACTTCGTCCAACGATGTTCTAGTTTGTTGATCCCTTCCAAATGATAGGATTTGTCCAAGTCTGCAAAATATCGATCAGTGTCTGCAATCACTTCCCTGTTTAAATAGAATCTTTGTCCCGCCAGCCATTTCTTCAAATTGGGGAACAAATAGTACTTCGAGGGGGCCAAGTCTGGAAAATGGGGAAATGTTAAAGATTGGAATCCTATTTCCATTAATTTTCGACCACAACTGCAGGTGTGCTGTGCGTTTCGTGATGGAAAAGGACTTTCTTGGGGTCAATCGTGGGCGTTTTTCTTGCAGCTGGTTTTCAAACGGTCTTGGGGGGGAAAATTGCCCTTAATATTTTTACCCTTTTCCAGATAGTCGATGAGTTATCCCCCGCGAATCCCAAAGACGTCGCCATAACCTTTCCCGGGCCCAAAGAACTCTCCGCCTTTTTTGGTGCGATTCCCCTTTAACCCATTGCTTGATTGTTGTTTGGTCTCAGGAGTATATTGAATTCATGTTTTTTAAAAGGCATAAAGTCCTCATTCTTCTGGAACAGCTGCAAACCATCCTTGCAACACTTCACACGATTCCTTTTTGGCCCAAGCGGGCAATCGTGGCACCCTTTTTGCGGATAGCTTTCTTATGCCAAATGTTCATGAAAATATTGTTACCGTTCAGTCGAGATGCCCCGCCTAGCAATCCCCCCTTCTCTTCTGTCATCCACCCCTTTATGGTTTATCAAATTTTGGGTCTGCCCCACAGGCCTCCGAATTTAGCTCCTTTTCTATGGCCAGCCAAAATTTTGAAACCACTTGTAACTTTCTAATCGAAGGTGTAGTCACCATTATGTTTATCAATCTTCTCTTTAGTCTCCTTATAAAGTAATGTTTAATCACCACACGAAATTTTTTTTCGTCCATTTCTTGAAAATCACTCGACTTCCTTGATTCACCGAATGCCAAACACAAAGAAATAGACCAATATGGCTGACACTTGGTGTGCGTTTATTCAACAGATGCTACTAACTAAACATGACCTCGATACGCGCCGGTGGTGCCAGCTCTCCGACTTTGCACGGACTTTTCAAACAATCCTCGTACTTTTTTTAGATATTTCATTGTTTTCTTTGTTGTATTTTCAATACTTAAATTTTAATTTATATTAATGTATTTAGCGTTTTAAGTTTTGGATAAAAATTCCACTTATGTATAAATTTAAAATATCAAAAATCGAAATTTGCTATCGGATATTAGGAAAAAAGTTACTGGGTAAAAAATGGGTAAGTTTACGGTTCTATCAATCGTGTCGTCCATTGTTACCAAAGTAGCGACTGTATTTTATATTGTTAATTAATTATTATTTTGCTTTTAACTTAGTAAAACAGATGTTTTTGCCTGCTTTTAAATACTTCGGAAATTTAACTCTTTTTTCAAAACCACTCTAGCTATGCCGCCGTGAATATCCGGCCATCTATGGTATTACCTATAATAAACTTTTATTAAATATTTAGTTTTTTTTTAGTTTTGTGGTTTTACGTCCAATATTTCTATATACACTGGCGGCAAAAATTAGAGGATATCATGGAATTTTATTTAACAACCACCCGAGTTTTTAAAACTATTACGGTTATAGAATTACTTTGCATAAATGAAAACACATAATTTCATAGGGGGAAAAGCGTTTATTAAAAAAATCAAATATTATCCTCAAAATCAAATTTCTATATCATGCTGAATCTTTTAAAAAGAATGTTAGTAATGTGTATGATCCGTGGACCTCGAAAACTTAAAGGAAGGCGTCTTGGTGCGAGAATCAAATTGTCCAGCTGGTCTTGGGTAGGTTTCCCATAATTAAGGAAGTATTCCTTTGGTCCCGTCTGTTAGGCGGGGGTTGGTTGTTATCCAAAGCTCTTTGAAGCATATCCCATGCATGTTCAATTGGGTTCAGATCTGGGAAAGTGCGGGTAGCCTGAGATGGGTGATGCCTAAATTCTGCAGTGTAGTTCGGACTTCCAAAGTGCGATGCGGGGATTATCGTCCAAAAAAATGAAATGTTCCCCGTTGCTTCACCAATTGGTTCGACGATACCTCTAATGATGTCACGAGCATAAAGCGTCCCTGTCATATTGTTTTCGCAAACATACAGATGTGTACGGCGTCCTAGAGCGATTCCTCCCCAGACCTAACTGTGCCACCTTGAAAGGATACACTTCTTGTACAAGCTACGATGTCTAGGTGTTTCACGACTTCTCCACACTCTTATACGCCTTGAGTCCTATTTAAACCAAACAGATTCGTCGGTGAAAAGAACGAATTCCATTCCCCTCAATTTCGTCGTTCCGTGCCCACTCAAAGCTGTGCTCTATGTCTTTTGTGTAAGTGGCACACCTCGAAATGCTCTACGAGCAGATAATCCGATCTCATATAATCGTTTCTCACTGTTCTTACAGAGATAGGGACTCTAATTGGTTTGAAGCTGACGGCGTAAATGTGTTGCGGGAGAATGGGGTTCCTCTAATAAAGGGTTATGTACCGGTCTTGTTGCTGCGTAGTACACCTCCTCGACCCTGTCCGTGCCTTCTGGAGGTTATTCCGGTTTCCCTGTAACGATTCCACAGCCTCTTATAACACTTTGTGATGTTTCAACTCACGAGCAACATCCACTTGTCGCAACCCGGGTTAAATTCCAACCGCTCTGTTTGCTTCCGCGGATGTTAAATGTCTTAAAGGCATTGCAAAAAAATCAACACCCAATTACTGTTGTATTTAATCGTATAAAACGACTTCTGAAACTAAAACGAGATAATCTTTCGAATTCGACCTGACAAAAAATATTGTTTACTTGATATTGTGATAACAAAAAATACTGAATTTTTTTTTACGGCAACAAGATTAACACTAGATTCCAACCAAAACATCAGAATTGTCGGTACTAATGTGAATTATGGTATATGGCAATATCCCCTAATTTTTGCCGCCAGTGTATATCCAAAGTTTCTTGATATAGTTCCGGAAATATTTCGAAATATATTTTTTCGGAAATTTTTCATCACTATTTGCGACATTTGTCGATTGCGATATTTTTTAGTCGAAAATGAAGAATTGACGTCCTGGTCACACACAAGGTGTGTGTTCCGTATTTCACTTTTAGATCAAAAATTTAAAAAATCGCAGATCCGCTACTGATTTTACTGCAACATTTGTCTCATAGTTGTCCTTTATATAATTTACGACGTAGGCAGGATCATTACCTTGACCCTTTTTATGCAGGAAGAAACGTTTTATTGTACTAAAGTTTAAATACAGGTGCAGTAACGTGACCACTGTAGGTGTGTTGCGTGGGAGTTGGCACGACTGGGTAAACGAAAAAGTTCATCGGAATATCACCTAATTAGTAAACGAAAAACTTAAAATATTTAATAAGCCTTGTAATGAGACTGCTGAAAATAATTTGTTATTCTAATTTACGGAGGCTACTAGGTATGTAGCGACATTATTTATAAATTAGACTGGAGGAATGCTAAATAGATTAGTAACATCCTTGACGACTTTGCTTCACTGGTCATTAATATTATTTACTGGGTTTTATAGTGCGACCCAAAGTGGTGATGCTTAATTTTGAAAATTTCACAACACTACTTTTTAACCAGTAACGAAGGGTAATGCAATATAAAGGGAGGTCTGACCTTAGCACTACTGTTATCGGTGTCCCAAAGTAACTACGACAACAGCAACGTAAACTTGCGTCATCTCAAAGTTGATAATAACTAATATACAGGGTGTTAGACTTTTAATTTTTTTTGTTTTTTCGTAATCGTTTTTTAACCAAATGACATACACAATACAAAATTAAAGATAAGGTATATATATATATATATATATATATATATATATATATATATATATATATATATATATATATATATATATATATATATATATATATATATATATATATATATATATATATATATATATATATATATATTTTAAAAATATATATATATATATATATATATATATATATATATATATATATATATATATATATATATATATATATATATATATATATATATATATATATATATATAAAAAATATATAAAAATATATATATATAAACATATATTATATATATATATATATATATATATAAATATATATATACCGGTAATCTTTAGGAAAGTATCATTTCCCCAACCGTTGAAAAACTCCCTTTTTCCCACGGTTTCCCCGAAAAAATTTTTCCCCAACTTTTTAAAAGGACCTTTAAAAAGACCTATAAGGAAAATTATTGTTTAAAAAAAAAGTATAAAAAAATTTAATTAAAAAATGCCCCCCAAAAAAAATAAGTAAAAATTATGAAGAGATAAATTTTTAATCATATAAAAATAATATTTCTTAATTAAATACTTTTTTTAAATATAATGATTTGTACTATCTATAAGTATAGATATACAATACCATATTATTTAATCAAAAAATTACTCACTGCTCCCAACCCATAGTGGTATTTCCGGGTTGTCCAAACAACTTCTTAACTTAAATGGTTACCATAACAACGTGCTGCGCATATTTACCAAAATAACATCTAAATCGACACCATGCTTTATTTTTGTTGTTTCCTTTCACACTGTCGCACCACTGCAATTTTAATTTGACACTGTTGTTGATGTTTCAACAAAATTTAATCTGAGAAATTGTTAAAAATTGCAAAATTTTTTCTCTTTTATTGTATAACTGCAAAATTTAGGAAATCAACAAAATACGCTGCTCGCTTGGAGACTACCGCACTGACATTGATGTTTTGAAACGTGACTATAGTTTCAAACCGCGTGTTTGCGCTCTTTAGTCCGGTAGATTCGAAGGAAAGTTTGAAATTATTTCGTCCTATTTCTAGCTTCGTGACATTGCCATTTGATGATTGATGATGGAAGATGGAACCACATTTACATTTTGCTGGAAACATTAATTTGTCTTTGTAGTGTCATCATTTTTAAGTAATTATTGTAATTTCTAGGGAGTGTTGAAATGAAATGTCAATAAAACCGATGGACTCAAAAAGAAATGAGACGATTGAACTATTTATGCGTATAAATGGGTGTGATGTATAGACTAATCAAATTATTCACCTTTTAGTTATCATATGAATTCGTATTTTATTAGATTTTTAATTTGGGTTTCTCGCCAGTAAGGTTTCTAGAGATTTTGGTATAGAATTTCAGATATTCTAGAAGCTTTTTTTTTTTTTATGACGTTTTGTCTTAAATAGCAGATTATTTTGTTTTGACTGGTACATTTATAATTTTCAAGGGGAAACAAAAAAAAAGGGGGGGTGTTAATTAATTTTAAATTTTTAAAATTACTTAAAAAACAATAGGTCACCAGAGATATTGATGCTCACATTTTTTTTTAAAAAAATAAATGTTTTTTTTGCATTTTTTAAAAATTTCCTTTGCTAAAATACTAGAAACATTTCAATTTATTTATTGGTTTTTTTTCAAATTCGTGTTGACCCCATTTTTTTAAATTTTAATTGGACTACGAGTACATAAACTATAAAGAAAAAAAAATCATAAAACAAAAAAAAGGTTTTTTTAAATTTTTTTAAAAAATTTTTTAAAATTTTGAAAAACATAAATAATAAAGAAGATATAAACGAAAATGTAATTTTGACAAAAAATTTCAGTCCAAAGTAGATTTTTTTTAATTAATCTGATTTTTGGGTTTCTTTGATAATAAATCATTTATTTTATTTATTTAAATCCCAAATCACTAATAATGTGCAGAAAAAAAAAACCCAAACATAAAAAAATAATTTTAATTTTTTTTCCCGAGGTATACCTTGAAAAAATCCTGAAAATTCGGTTTTTTGATTATAACTCGAAAAATATGATATTTAGACAAAAACGTTATAAAACCTAAATTAAAGGTTTTGTAAAAATACATGGTTTATGTTATATAAAGTTTCGTGTATCTTTTATAGTTTTTAAAATATTGACGTTTTAAATAAAAAAATCGTTAGTGTCTAAATTACTTAATTTCTCGATTATTTGCTGTTTAACCCCCAATTTTGACTTCAGATTTGTGTTCAGCGGAAAAAAAAATCCCCAGGAAACCCCAGCCCCAAACACCCCAAATTTTTGTGGGCCAGTGTTATTTTAAATTAAAATATATTTTGAAAATTCTCTTTTAAAAGCTCCTTTTTTACAATTATTGGATGATTAAGTTAAAATTTAAGTATCTGTTTGTATGAGTAGGTTTTCTGTTAATTTTAGTTTTTTATTAGAATATGAAGTAAAAGAAGTTGAAACATTTTTTTTCTTCCCCTGAAAAAAAAATTCTTTAGATAATGTTTGTCATGTTGATAAACATACCGGGTGTTGCTCCGTCGAGCGGGACATAGGGAATCCCATGTAAATTTTAATGTCAAATATTGGCTCCTCTAATTATTTTAGAAAAAAAAATTGGGTTTTTTAAAAAACACAAAAATTTGGTTAGTAGCCAGTGTACATATTTCAGCTCTTTCCCCTCCGCCAGCTAAGAGATAAATGCTAAAATAAGTTACGAAAATCCCTTTTACCCCCCTGTATTGTTAAAAATTTTTAATAAAATACCAGAAAAATTATTTAACCTCTTATTCTAAGTTGTCAGATCAATGTACATTATTTTTAAATAAGAACTACTCAAATCAAGAAAAAACACTATTATAAAAAAGGGTTTTTTCGGGGAAAAGTTATCGAAGAGTAGCGGACATGTTTGCAGCCTATTTTCCCAATAGGCCAATAAAATAAATCGACAATAGAACGGAGGATAAAAAAAAATTTAAACTACAGGACAGTAATCAATAATTGCAAATGTGAAAAAATCGACGTGAAAATCAGAGACAAATTTACAAAACAGAGGGGGTTTAGACTTGATACTTTGTTAAGGAGGCCGAAGAAAACATTAGCACGAGACAACTGGAGGACATTACTGGACAAGAACACACCACAATATCTCTAATTTTAAAAGATGTAAATACCATGCTTACAAGTATGAAAGACACCAAGAATTAAGAGACGGAGACGAGATACGACGAGGGGAATTTTTCTTTGAGATAATGGAGAGGAAAAACACTGAAAAGAGGTTTTTAAAAAAATTTGTTTTCACGAATACCTTTTACATTGAACAACGAAACCAACATTAAAATTCCCCCGGGAAAAAACCAAAATCGATTTGTTGAGACAAGGACTCAATATCCACAAAAAATAAATGTTTTGGCTTGAATTTTCGGCCACCATATCCTTGAACCTTTTTTTTTTTGCCGAAATTTGAATGCGGAGTTTTTGGAACTTTCAGAGAAACAAATTTTGCCTGCTTTGAAAAACCTTCTCGTAAAATCAAGAGATTTGGTATAAATGGATGGCTCCCCAGGTACCAGAGCTGTGCGAATATTTTAACAACGCATTTAATAACGACATCATAGGGCCCCAACCCGCAATATTTGGCCAGCCAGGTCCCCGGATCTTTCGCCAAACGATTTTTTCTATGGGGACATTTAAAACTAAGCTTTATCCCCAAAAAAAATATGAAAAAATTTGCCCAGCTAAGGAAAATTTTTCCCTGAATGTGCCAGAATATCGATGTACCTACTAGCCAACGTAAGAAATGAGTTTTATAATCGTTTGGGGATTGTCTGGCAAAAAGGGGGAATATTTGAGCGTCTGATTAAATCCTATATTTTTCATAAATTGATTTTTTAAAAGTAGACAAATTTGTTTTATTGTCCGTAACTGTAGTGCATATGTTGGAATTGCTGTAAATTAAAATGAAATGCGAGGATTCTTTTTGAAATTCCCGTATAAAAAATTTTCAGTTTTGGCAATGACATTATAAATTAATGATCTAAAATTTTCACTGATAAATCGATATGGTGTTTTTTTATTAAATTTCTGGGAATGCATAATGAGATACTAGTTGCAAAATATTTAAGCAGTTTACTCTTTACTGGTTGGTTAAAAAAAGTCAAATTTTCATTTTGGGTGTTATTTTTCTTCAATAAATCTTTAAAAATTTTTCTAAAATAATTAAAAGGGGCCAATTTTGACTACTTCAAAATTTACATGGGATTCCTATGTCCCGCTCGGGGACAACACCCGGGATAAATAAAATAATTTATGTTTTTTTTAAATTTTAAAACTTTTTTAACCCCTTTAAATTTTTTTTAAACCCCCAACCCCTTATAAAAAATTTTTTAATTTTTCCTTTTTTAAATAAAAGAAAATCTTTTTCAATTTTTTAAGGGGGTCCCCGGGATACCCCCATGTCCACGTTATTTCAAAACCCAAAAAAAACAAATTTGGCGAAAACCCCCTTTTTTTGGAGCCCCAAGGGTCCCCAAAAAAACTCTTTTTTGGGCGAAAAGGGGAATGAATTAAAAAACCCCTTTTAAAAAATTTTATTTTTTTTTTTAAAATTTGGGTTTTAAAAAAAAAATGGGGGCGTAAAAAATTGGCCCCGGAACAAATTACGCTTCAAATGGGGATTAAAAATGCGCATTAAAACAAAAAGGGTTTAAAAACCTCAAAAATACCTTTTAAAATTGTAATCAAAAAAATAATTAAATTTAAAATTTTTTTAATTTTAAATTTTTATTTGGAAAAAATTTATCAAAAAGGTTTTTTAAAGGTTTAAAAATTTTTATTAAAAAAAATGAATAGGAATTTACAAAACCCCCATGTTAAACCCCAACCCCCCCAAATTTTTTCCCTTTTGCCCCTTTTAAAAAGGAAAAAAAAAAACCAAAAAACGAAGTTAAACGAACACAAATTAACAAATTTCACATCGAAAAAAATTATGTGCAACTGCTGCGAGAAACGGCTGAATATTTCTAAAGGGAATAATCGCTAACCAAATTCTTCAGTCTTTTAAATTAGAATCACATATTTATTGTTTGCCATATTTTTTTTTCTAATTCCGCAACGATAACGATTAATAAATAAATCGCTTTGATTTTGGGCCCTTTTTAAGTTGTTCAATCAACGTAGAAACGGATGGATGGTGGCAATTCAGTGTATTTTGAAGGCTTTTATGCCAAGCCTCTGGAGTTTTTGGGTTTTGTGGTACATCACTGGATAGTCGTTTCCCAATTGTTTCCCAAATTCTTTTTTGAATTTGGGCCCCTTTTTAAAAAATTCGATTAAATAATTATTTTCCCAATTTTTGCAATAATGCCTTCATTTTCTTCTGGAAATTTTTTAAGAGATTATTTCCATGGCAAACTGGACATAATTTTCTGGAACGAAAAAACAAAGCTAGTAGCATTTTACTTTTTTAAGTCTGAAATCTTCTAAATTTTTATATATTTGAGTTAATCCCAAATGTAATTCTCCTCCAAAAACTCGAGAAAAGGGGGAAAAAAAACACCCCTTTAATTTGTGCTTTAGGAAATATATTGAAAAAGCATTGATTTTTAGCTACCTCAAAATCTATGGTATTGTATCTGGTTTTTCCCAAAGTCGGCTCAATTTCTATTAACTTTCTCAACACACTTTCATGGGTTTTTTTTTTTTGTTTTGTAATAATTAAAGATCAGTGGAATCGCTTTTTTTCGTTATTGCATGTATTGTGAATAACTGGGTAAATGAAAATGGGGCCACATCAAATTGCCACAAAACCCCCGTTTTTTAAAATTCCCTTTAAAAAGGATATGTTATTTCTTGTACCAAAAATGATGAAACGACCCTCGTCTGTGATTGCTTTGGGAAACTTTTAAAAAAAAAATTTCATGATTAGGGGTTTTAAAATCTTCCCAAAAGGTTTTGATAGATCAATCAGTGCGACCTTATTAAATGCTGATTTTTCTCTCGATGTATCAATACTCTGCTTGCATCGTAGGATGGTACGAAACGGCCCCCTCTTCCGATAAATTTGAAGTGCATGCTTGGAAAGGGATGGCTCCCGGGTTTAACTTCAACGTTGGATCGGGCCATAGTTTTCATTTTCCTCTTCTTTGTTCACTTCCTGCTGCACTGGCAAAAAGGGCCATGATTGTGTGGAGTTGAACAGATTTATCATCACTTACGCACCTCAGGCGACCTTTGCACAATGGTTCCGTACATCGCCAAAAAAACCCGGATATTTTGTAAAGGGGCTAGCCCCATAACGGTATCCATCGTAAAACAAAATACTTTTCCCTTTTGGGACTTTGTCTCCGAAAATTTCCATATTATTGCTGCAGAGTAAGAGACTTAACTGACAACTGATCATCAATTTGTCATTCAAAATTTAATAAAATTTTTAAATGACTAAACCCGGTTTGACCACAGGTAAAATTTTTCCTTGGGGAATTTTTACAAGTATATTTAAATTTATACATTTTTAGTCTCTTACGGAACCTCATAAAAAAAATTTCTTACAACCCCAACACTGAAAGATTTATTACTTAAATAATTTACTTTAAATCATAAAAATTTTATAAAATAACCCCAAAAGCCATATTTAATGAAACCCTCTTTACATTTGCTGATTAGAGCGCGTTTTTTCTTCATTTTTGACTATGCGTTTTTTCATAAACGCTTTTTTTTTACATGCGCTCTTATGAAACGCCCCTGTTTTGTAACCCCTATTTTGTACATGCCTATTTCGAAACGCGCTAATTTGTACATGCGCTTTTTTTAGGGACGCGCCATTTGAAACGCGCTATTTTGATACAGTGCCAAAAGTTAATCCCCCGCTTTTAAAATTCGGAGTTTTTTTAAATTTTTTCTCATGGTAGAGTATCAATTCAATGGATTTAACAGGGGGAAGCATTTAGAGATTTAAGTATATTTGTTGATTAAATTTTTTTTTAAAATATGTTATTCTTATTATTATTTAAATTTAATAGAGAAAAATCAAAAATCAACTGAGTAGATTGTAGTATAATTTGTTTAAAATTTTTTTGTATCATTTTTTGGTTTACTTTTTTTTTGTTTTTGTATACATATCTTTTCCTAAAATTTCCCTTTTTTTGGGATTATTTTCCCATTTTTCAAATTTTGTGTTATTAAAGTCAAATGAAGGGTTTTTTGTTTTTTTGGTGTGATTTGTGGGGCTGTTTTTTTTTTTTTTGTCGATTAAACAAAATTTCAGTTATCTAAAAGACAAAATTGACAAAAAAAAAAAAAAAGTAATATAATTTTGAGATCCCTTGTAAAACTGCCAAAATGTGAACATTGGGCAAACTAGCCGGTATCTGAAAAACAGACTTAATGCCCACAAATACGAAAAAAAAACAAAACAGCTCTCACAAATCACACAAAGAAAAAAACCATTCATTTGACTTCAATAACAAAAAAATTTCGGGAAAAACTGAAAGTAACCCCAAAAAAAAGAGAATTTCGGGAAAGTTTTATGTATAAAAAAAACGAAAAAATACAGTAAACGCAAAAACTGATAAAAAAATTTAAGCAAATTATCCCTACAATCTACTCAGTTGATTTCTAGCATATTACGTAACTTTTAAAATTTTAAATAATAATAAGAATAACATATTTAAAAAAAAAAATTTAATCAACAAATATATTTAAAATCTCTAAATGCTGCCACCTGTTACCAATACCATTAAATTGATATCACCATGAGAAAAACAAAAATCTCCGAAAATTTTAATGCAGGGGATTAACATATATTTTGTTAATATACCATAGATGTCGTTATCGTGAATTGTTACAAAGAAAAAATTTTTCCCTTAAATTTTTAAAATTTAAAAAAAAAAACAAAAATAATACTCAAAACCTTTTGATGCCTTTTTTTAAGAAATTTTAAATTTGTGTCGCTATTTTTTGTAATATGTGTATACAATAATCGTTTGAGGATCGTTTGAAAATGTGTGTTTATGTTGAATTTTAAAATGACTATTTTAAATCTCTACTAATAAGGTAACTATATTAATTTTTGTAATTAGTCACAGCTCTATTGTTTTTTTCTCTTTGCATTGCAGATATTCTGATGAAGGCCTCATACTGGGAGAGCCGAAACTTTAAATTTTTAAAAAATTATATTTTTTTAAAAAAAATTTTTGTTTTATCTCCCCTTTAAACCCAAGAATACTAAATAAAAAAACTATATATATATATATATATATATATATATATATATATATATATATATATATATATATATATATATATATATATATATATATATATATATATATATATATATATATATATATATATATATATATATATATATATATATATATATATATATATATATATATATATTTTGTGTGTGTTTCTCCTGATTTTTTATAGAAATTACCATTAATATGAATTTTTCTAATAAGTGCGATACATCATTGGTTTTGGGAATTTAAAACCTTTTAAAATTCATAATAAACAATCCAAGGCCGTATTTAAAAAACAAAGTTTATGGTGGCAGCTTAAAGACGAAACGTCGATGTGTAAATTTAATAACACTATCTTGTAGAACAGAAAAAGTAGCAATAGGAATGTACCGGGTGTTCCACTAAGAGAGGTAGTCGGCTATATCTCAGAAACTACTAATAGTATAAAATTTCGGTAAAAAAAATTTTTGTTAAAAGCGACCAAAAAAAATTGCTGGAAATTATTTTTAAGTCTGTGGGATGGCCGCTAGGGGCGTAAGGGTAACGTTAAAACATAAAAAAATACATATCTCAAAAAAATATCAAATAAAGGGGTCAATAAATTTGGGACTATTTTAATGTTTAATTTTAATCTGAACACAGAAACTTCAGGTGTAATTTTTTTCAGTTCTAAAATAAAGTGGTGGGGGAAAGGTTAAAAATTTAAAATTTTGAAAAGTGCTAATACCTCCGGTTTTTCTTTAACCGAATTTAGTGAACTTGGTCTCGTTTAGAAGAGCATTTTAAGCATTAATTTTAGGTGTATAAACTATTGCTACACTATCTCACAAACGCCGCTAGAGGGCGTCAAGTTAAAAAATAACCTATTTTTTAAAAAATTTTTTTAAAAATTTAAATAAAAATGATATATACCTATTTACATATTTAGATAAAGAAAAAAATCCCAACAAAAAGGCGAAAACCGCAATTTAATATATCTTCTCAAACCGAATATATTAGCAAAAATATAAATACGACATAGAGGCGTAACGCATTTAACGACACAATGTTTTTTACTAGGGGTTTTCTTTAGGTAAAAATTATATTTTTTCAAATTTTTACAAAATCTAATCACATACTACATAATTTTACTTATTTTAACCCATTTAACGATATTAGACAACATTAGATAATTACCAACCTATAACACTGTAATAATCCATCGGCGTGGTCCTTTTTAAGTTAGCTTTTAAAACAAAAGGATGCTGAAATGTCAAATATCCAACAAATTTTTTTTTTCAAAATATTATTTTAAGGCCGGGGGATCGCGTTGTTAAATTTAGCAATGGACTTAGCAATTTTTAAAAGTTAACCCAAAGCTTTAGAATGTTTTAACAAAACGTCATTGTCAGTGTTATTCAATGATTTTAGTAGGCAACCTGTCAAAATCTGAATTTTTTTTAAAATTCTAAACCGTTGTTAACTTTTAACATTTGCTAAGTCCGTAAATTTAACAACGCCGGGGTTTTATCCTGGTCGTAAATGTTGGCTATTGTGTTCTTTTTAAAAAAGCCTTTTTTGCTTGAAGAAGCAGTTGAAATTTTTATTTATTTTTGAGGTCTGCAAAAAGCGACTATAGCTGCAAGGCTGTATGCATTGAGATATCCTCAGAGATACCGGTACGGCAGCAGTAGGCATGAGCTAAACAACGATATTTGCATAACGCCGTTACCGGCAATCGCGAGTTTTAAATAACGGCGATTTAAAAGCGTTATCGCGATCGTGACTTTTCGCATTACGCCTAACTACTGCTTTCATCATTTGCGGGGCTATTAGCGCTCTCGAGTGATTTATTTTGTAACTGCATATTAATTTTACTTGCCTGCTTCCTATTGTAATGATAATAAACTGTAAAACTTGAGCTGTTGACTAGGAAACTTTTTTATGAAAAAAAAACAAAGTAAAATACTTACTTCTGCAAATACATCTTCTTTGTTAACTATATGGAATAACTAAGTTAAATATTATAGAAAACTATAATTCTACTTCATAGATCAGTGAGGTGCGTGAAGATGGAGTCGAGAACTCTTGGAATAAAATACGTTGCATTTCGCTCTATTTCACTCAACGCGATGGAAAGCGATAAGCTGTGTTGCATGTTAGTTGACGCGATATCGCATATTCTAAAAAAATCGCTGTTTCTGTCAATCGCCGTTATTTGCGATTTTAGTCAACGTTTGCTATCAGCGATTTTTCAATAACGGCGATTAAATCACCGGTAATAATATATCGCTTATCCCTAGGCAGCAGAATGTTCACTTGCTTAGCAAATCGCTTTCGTACCACGGGAAGTGTTCTTCACCCCTTACACCGCAGACGCCGTAGAACTGAGGAAAATGTCATCAACGTTTTAGCTTATGTAGAGTTTAATCCTTAAGCAACAAAGGCATTTTTAAAGAACACAATAACCCAACACTAAAAATAATATTTTGAAATAAAAATTGTTGAATTTTTGACATTACTGCATCCTTTTGTTTTCAAGGCTAACTTGATAAGGACCACGCTCGATGGATTATTACAGTTATAGGTTGGTAATTATCTAATGCTGTTTAATATCGTTAAATGGGTTAAAATAAGTAAAAGTCATGCAGTATATCATTAGATTTTGTAAAAATTGATAATTTTATTTTTTACCTAGAGAAATCGGCATAGTAGAAAACAATGTGTCGTTAAATGCGGTACGTTTTTTTTTTTATCTCGGGACAGTCCACGAAGGCTGATGCCCAAGTACTAACGTACCGTGGGTGTCTTCAGTGTGGTGAGAGGGAGTTTGTTTACACGGGATTTAAATTTTTGGAGATTGGGAGGAGAAGGAAAAACTTCTGCGGGCAGCAGGTTCCATTGTCTTGACACTCTAGGGATAAAGGAACGAAGAAAGTGGGAAGTTCGGGGCCTCTCTAACTGAACTGTAAAAGGATGCATAAAAGTTGCACTACGTGTTGCTCTGTTGGGAGCTGCCAGAGAAGGAATTATACTGGCCAATTCCTCTGAGCAGAAGCCGTGAAAATACCTATAGAAGAGCGACAGATCCCCTACAGCTCGACGATGGACAAGAAGAGGAAGCCTTTCTGTGAGCGTTGGATCATTAATAAGACGAACGGCTCTTTTCTGAATGGAGTCCAGAATGCTAAGTGTTGTAGGGGACGCCATTCCCCAGACATGAGAACAATATTCTAAAGAGGGTCTGATTTGGGATACATACAGAGTGTACAGATTGGAAGAAGAGAAATATTTTCTGGCTCGGAAGAGGAATCCAATCTTTTTTGAAGCTGCCAAAGCTATGGATGAAATGTGTTTGTGCCAGTTGAGATTATTCTCAAAAGTAACGCCGACTAGATTAAACGACTCTTTGTTCTGCAGAACTTGGCCGCTCATATGTAAGGCATGAGCATTCGCATACTTTTTTCGCGACAGCGAACATGACTGTGTTTTCAAGAGCATTAAACTGAACAAGATTTTTGGCGCCCCAATCCAAGATAAGTTTGAGATCTTGTGAAAGAGATATCTGCATTGACCGGCGCTTGTTTTCAAAATCAGAATTACACGGTGGCTTAAGAAATTGAATACTAGAGTGGAGGGTACTATCGTCAGCAAAACTATGAATGGGATTGATTGTGGAAGAGAGAAGATCGTTAATGTGTAGAAGAAACAGCGTGGGTGCCAGCACTGAGCCCTGGGGCACCCCAGCATTGATTTGGTAGAAGCTGGAGGAATGACCATCTACACTAACTGATATACGTCGATTAGAAAGGTAACTGAAAAGCCAGGAGCAAAGCTTAGGTGGAAGACCGTAAGAAGGAAGTTTGTTAAGAAGCCCATCATGCCAGACCTGATCGAAAGCTTTGGATATGTCAAGAGCAACGATCTGGGATTCACCAAGAAACTCAAGGGACTTGTTCCAGTTGTGTGTCTCTATGTCGTATTTATATTTTTGATAATATATTCGGTTTGAAAAAAGATATTAAATTGCGGTTTTCGCCGTTTTGTTGGGATTTTTTTTCTATGTCTAAATATGTAAAAAGGTATATATCATTGTATTTAAATGTTTCAAAAAATTTCGTAAAATAAGTTAGTTTTTACCTTGACGCCCTCTAGCGGCGTTTGTGAGATAAGTGTAGCAATAGTTTATACACCTAAAAATAATGCTTAAAATGCTCTTCTAAACGAGACCAAGTTCACTAAATTCGGTTAAAGCAAACCGGAGTTATTAGCACTTTTCTAAATTAAACTTTAACCTTCCCCCACTACTTTATTTTAGAACTGACAAAAATTACACCTGAAGCTTCTTGGTTTAGAAAACTTTAAAGATTAAAATAGTACCACTTCTTAATACACTTTATTTGATATTTTTTTGAGAAATGTATATTTTTATGTTTTGACGTTACCCTTACGCCCCCTTGCGGCTATCCCACAGACTTGAAAATAATTTCCAGCAATTTCCTTTGGTCGCTTTTATTTCAAAAAAAATTTCTCGGAAGTTATACTATTAGTAGTTTCTGAGATATAGCCGACTACCTCTCTTAGTGGAACACCCGGTACATTTATTTTGTTACATCTATTTAAATAGAGTCATAAAAAATTAAAATTAATTCGTTTTTTTTTTCAAAAGTCTTCGGAAGTATTCAATTTTTTAAAACTTTTAAGGTGGCATTTTAATCAGGATCAAATTGCGTAACTTTACCTTCATTTAACCGACCTCGTTTCTCTTCAGGTTTCCGAGATCCCAATGATGAGGCTTGAATTTGGGACATCCTGTATACTACATGTATAAAAAAACACTTATTAGTTTATATTCTAAAAACTAAAAAGAGTATAATAAAAGAAACGTCTTGTTTTGTGTAAAACTTATTTTATATACGTTAAAATCCACAGCTACTATTAAGTTTAATCAATCCTAATTCATCAAAGTCACAGCCGAGGCAGAGATACAAACCACTAAATAAAAGGTCTTAATAATATTTCCGACATCAGATATTAAGGCTTTTCTCGTTATCTTTTGGCTCCAATTTCCTAAATAATTATGATTTGATATCACTTGCACTTCGTTTTATCGATGATATTATCGGAATCATTTGAAAAAGGAAAGGTGTGGTAAAGCGATAAATTACGCACAGTAGCAAAATTTAAGTTTTTAATGTTAATATTTAGCTTTACTTTATAAAAAATGGAAATTTACAATGTTTAAGAATGAAACAACTATTTTATGAAATAACAAAAATACAAATTCTTTGTATACTAAGTGACGTCGTAACCCGAACACACAATAAAAATGATTTGTGTGATCAACACATGATAAAATTTTTAACGCTATCACTTTTGCATTTCTTTTCTGATTCAGGTTTTTTGTTTTAATGTGTGATAGCTAATAAATAAAATATTAAAGATAAGTATGATCGGGACTGTCAATGATCGTGTTAGTATACGTTGTTTGCAAGTGCTAATAATGTCCAGAGTAAGAAGAAATGCAAATTATCGCCAATTAAGGAAGTTTGGACGGGGACGAATAGTTGGATATAGGAAGGCTGGACTTTTATACCGGAATATTGGTGCTAGACTGCACCAAGAAGTTTAGATACTATGGTGAGATTTTGTCAGACATGGCTTCAAGAAGGCCATACACAAATAGCCAGGGGCACAGGACAAGTTCGCAGAACAACACTTCTTGTAGACTACCGCCTATGATTGCTAGCTTTACGAGATCGTTTCTCCACAACCAGGGCAATTGCAAATCAGGTTTTGTTTTTTTCCATTCCTTTTTCACTGGGTCTTACCTTTAACTCAAGAGCATCAAAACAATCGACTTCAGTGGAGTAGATGAGCGTGGGACAAGGAATGGAACACAGTGGTCTTTAGCGACGAATCCCGATTTTGTTTAGCCATGCACGATGGTCGGGCGCGAGAAAAAAGGCTACGCGGAGATCGCCGTGATCCCCAATTTTTTGTTGAAAGGCATGTTCATCTTACTGTTAAGATTATGGTGTGGAGTGCCATTGCTTACGGCTCTAGGTCTTCTTTAGTTTTCATTAGAGGCAGCATGATCGCTCAGCGTTGCATTGAAGAAATAGTGAAGTCACATTTAATTCTATATCTTAGAACTTTCCAAAACCCAACTTTTCAACAGAATAATGCCCGACCACATGTGGCAAGAGTTACGTTGGACTACTTTGAACATGCCGAAATTAATTTGCTGCCATGGCCACCACGGTCGTCCGATTTGTCCCCCATTGAACGCGTGTGGGACATGATCGGTAGAAGACTAAACAATTTACAACAGCCACCTCAAACTCTAATTGCGCTTTGACACGAGGTTAGGTGGCCTAAAATGATATACCCCAGGAGGATATTGATCACCTAATTAGAAGTAAGCCTAGACGCATTAATGAATGTGTAAGACACCATGGCGCATCAATACAAAATAATTTATAATAAACTAAGTTTATCTTTGGAAAATTAAATTTAAATTTTAATCATTTGCTTACTACGATCATCCTAAGATATTTGTAAAATATTACTAAAATAAAATCATTTTTACTGGGTGTTTGGGTTTCTATGTCACTTGGTATATGATGTAATTGAAAATGTTATTTAAAAAATCAAATCATAGTATAACTCTAACTTGTTTTTTTTTAAATTACCAAAACTAATATCTTAACATTTAAATAAATACTTTATAACGTATTTTTAAATAATAAAACTATAAAATTCTCTCCACGTACAATTTTGAAAATATATGTCTATGAAAAATAAAATCAAGAAACATATAAAAAATTATGTATTAAACTTGCATCTAATTGTAAGACAATTAGGGTACTCTTTTATAAATTAGAAATATTTTTCATCTTGGAATCTACATATTTTGCTTTATTTAAATTAATTTTAAGATATGGCCTTTGTTTATGGGAAAATTCTTATTAGTATCTATTATATTTTTAATTTTTCTTGCAAAAAAGAGCGGTTTTATTTTTTTTGTAAAGTTAAGTTTAAAACTTGTAACCATTATTAATATTAAAAAGAACACTTACTTCTATCGCTTGTAAATGTGTATTTTTAAAACGGTATCTCGAATATACAAAAAATATTGGTTCAATAAAAAAAATCTTTAATTTAAAAAAAAGATTCATCTGCTAGTATTTTAAATATAGGTAGTTTCCATAAATCCAAATTGTTCGGGAAAAACTTATTGTTAGAAAAGGCTTATTATGTAACGTCTGAATACTTTAAAGATCATTTAAAATAGATTTATTGCGCAGTTTCTGCTTAACCTTAGATCAGTGATAAGAAAACTACATAGTTTTTTTCCGGGGAGGCGGCTGAAGACGCTGTATCAACAGCTTTTACCGTCGAGGATCAAGGAGAAACTCAAGCCAAACGATGGAGTCCTTCTTCTGGAGCTAAGCGCTTTGAACGAAGATTCCTATACCTGTTTCCTTCTGAGAGCCCCACGCACGAGGAATTTTCCTAATGGCGAGAGATGGTTGCGAGCTCAGCAGGAAGGGGCAGTACTGACAGAAAACGGTTATGCGTGATATCAGTAGCAGCTTTTGGTCGGACTTCCATTTTGTGTACCTTGCACAAATAAGAAAATCATTCGGAAAATGTTAAGTTTTTTGAAAATTTCGGAATTTCCGTGTCTTCGAGCCCGACAATCCAGAAATTCCACTGACGAAGCCTGGGAAAGCTCAAGTTGCCCGCAACGTGTGTCTGGAAAGAGGAGAGCTGGCAAACGATTTCCTGGAAGAAATCAAAGCCAAAAAACGGAACAATCAATCAATCAAAGAACCATTATATTTTGTTTTCTCCTCATAAAATCATATAAAATATTATTCTTTGTTATTATTATAGTTTTATTTTATTATGCTCTGTCGAAAAGATGTATTATCTTATATGACAAAAAAACCAAATTACTATTATTATTATTGTTAATATAAGTAAACTTTAGCATATATTTAATTTCAATTAGTTTTCTATAAAAACTTTAAATACGTTTATAGGTATTTGTTGTAAAAAAGTCCATTTAATAAAATTAACAAAATTGGTTCTAATTAAAATTTTAACATAATTTTTTTTAATATATTATTTAAAAATAGTTTTCTAACTTATTTTACAAATATTTGCTATCCAAAATTTAAACAACTACATTTCAGACAAAATTATAATCTACCCATTAAAAAATTTATTGTTGGAGTATAATTCTGGCTTATTATTTGTACTGTGTTAAATAGACAAAACTTTATTAGCTACTCGTATCAAATAATTAAGACAAAGACCATTTATTATCAACAAAAATACAAACAAAAATAAAATTTATTAATTTGCTTGTAAATGTGAATAATAGCCCAGTCAATATATACAAAATGTTCTTAAAATCTAGAATTTACCGATTCGAAAATAAAAATTTTGGATTTAGATATTTTAAAAGTGGAGCTACCAATGAAAACAAATTTCTCCACGGATATTTACCTATGGTTACCTCTGCACAGCTGTATTTATCTGATTTTTTATTATTTCAAAATACAGAAAAAAGTTTTTAACAAAAGTTGTAAAGATCTTAATCACAACTTTTATTGGAAAATGTTTTTATGTCTTTATTTATTATGAAGGTAAAGCGAATTTTTGAATAGAGTCAATTGTACAGCTATGTAAGAGGTTCCTTTTTTACAAACATTATTTTACCGTAACTTTTTAAGTTATGTACTTATAGCCCATTTAAAAATAAAGCTATTTTTATAGTTGTGACGTATAGGGTCTTTGATTATATTTTCGTGGCTTCTAGAGCCTTTATTTTTGAAAACAGAAAAAATGTTTTTTATAAAAATTCTAGTATTTTTTCCATATTATCTTTTGAAATTATCAGTAAAAAAATATCTTAATAAAAAAATAGAAAAATATAGGCAACTTCAACTTTTTTGACATAACTGTAAATGGAACACCCTGTACATTATGCGCTACAACAAAAGATATTTTTTTTCTGATTTTAAATATATATATATATATATATATATATATATATATATATATATATATATATATATATATATATATATATATATATATATATATATATATATATATATATATATATATATATATATTATATATATATACATTAATGATATTTGGATAAACCATTTTTGAGATATTTAAGCTTAAAATATAAATAAATTGAAAAAAAAATCATATTAGTATCAAGAAAGCTATGAAAACTGTGATGAAAATTGTAAAAAGTTGAATTTTATCATTTTAACTATTAAAAGTAGTTTGTATGGCATTTGTGTCGATGGGCTATTCAGAAGGACAAAAAATCGCTATAATGCGTCTTTTTCATGGTAACAATAATGTGACGACAGTGCAAAGGGAATACTACTTATTATATCCTTAACAAAGGGTACCATCAATAGATACTATTAAATACATAGTAAGAAAGTTTATTTAACGAAAAAGCTTTAAAATAAAGAAAAGGACTGCAGCACGAAATGAAAAGAAAGTTTTGGATATCCTCGTTTTTTTAAGATAATTATTATATTTTTTCTATTGGACTAGCACTAACTACTTTTAATAATTTTAAAAAATCCTGAAATATCAATCTCGGATGCGGCATCTGAACTTAATAAAACAAATTATAAAATTTATTTAACATTAAAATTTTACTAATTTTATCCTTATAAATTTATGTCCGTTTCGAATCTTCCTGAGCAAAACATGTAGGACCGACCTAAGTATGCATTGGAAATAGCTAGGTTTATGCAGCAGGATCCAAAGTTTTTAAATAAAATTCTATTTACCGACAAGTATTCCTTTACTTTAGCAGGAATTTTTAATAACAAAAATAAACATTATTGGTCCAGAGAAAACCCTCACCAGATTCAGCAACATAACAATTTTATTGTTTTCATGGCTTTCTTGATACTAATATAAAACTTTTTTGTAATTTATTAATAATTTAACCTAAAATATCTCAAAAATCGTTTATCCAAATATAATCAATGTATATATATATATATATATATATATATATATATATATATATATATATATATATATATATATATATATATATATATATATATATATATATATATATATATATAAACAGAAACAATATATTTGAAATCGGAAAAAAGATCTTTCGTTGTAGCGCATAATATACAGGGTGTTTCATTTAAAAAGTTGAAGTTGCCTATATTTTTCCATTTTTTTATTGCGATATTTTTTTACTGATAATTTCAAAAGATAATATGGAAAAATTCCTACAATTTTTATACAAAACATTTTTTCTGTCTTCAAAAATAAAGGCCTCAGAAGCCACGTAAATATAATCAAAGACCCTGTACAAACTAGCGTTATATTTGTATACTTAAAAAAAAAAAATGAAGCCAATGTTGTTATACAAAAGTTGTAATATACATTTTGAGCTACAGTGTTTGTTTGAACATTTTTTTGAAAAGTGGTTTTATTACAGACCTATACTTAATATAATGTTGGAGTGGTTAATTATCTTATATAATATATAAAGTTTGACGTTTACAGTTGGTTTTAGTTACATTTTACCCTAAATTGAGCTAAGTTTTTATATATTTATTACTAAGCAAACATCAAGCTTTAACATGGTGAAACCAATGGTTGCTACTTTCTGCATCTTTTTGACCAAAATAAAAAAGACTTCGTCAGTGTTTTTCAAAATTTTACAAGAATTTCAAAAAACCCTGCACGAAATACATAAAAAATATCTCGGTAAAATTTAATAAAATTTTATTAGGTTATTGAGTTATGAGATGAGAAAAAAATGTGTGAATAAAAGATTTCTAAAAAAAAACATTGTTTTGGGGCATATTGGGCAGGCTAAAAAAGGCATTTCTTGACAGAAACAATATAAGTTATCGACGAATTTGTGTTACTGTGGAACCACAGATGGACTTCCTTGTTAATAGCAAAACAGCCAGGACCACTTTAAAACTTACTTAAATCTCCAGAGGAACCAGCCAATTCACATTATTTATTAGTCTTATTAATTCAGAATCAAATAAAACTTACTCAGACTTTGACTTATAAATATAGGTACAAATTGTTAATATTTTTTCTGGTTTACTATGACATAACTGTAAAGCTTTTATTATTTATGTTATAGTATTGTTTATATACTGTATTACTGTTAAAACATCAAATTTGTATAGAGCGTTGTATTTAGATATCTGTTCTTTATTTAAAATAATAAATTGTGATTAATTGTGTTTTTAATTAAAAGATAATTTTGATCAACAATTAGTACCAAATACCCCACTGTGCGCCGTAAAAAAGCTACTGCTAGCGTGCTTAGCTGAATAAAAACTATATACATTTTATTTTATTAAGTCACATTTTTACCTGTGCGTATAAATAGTGCACTATTTAAATTAAATAATAACAACAAAATAACCAATTAAAAATATATACTTTAAGGTACTTAAAGTTAAATTTTTATAGAGATATAACAGTTATTATTCAAACTATACGGATTTTAAGTTTAAAAATTTTACGTTTAATCGAAGTGCAAAAAAAGCCAAAATAGAAAGTTCGATATTTTTTCCTATATGTAAAAAAACAGTTTAATTTAAATAGTATTGAAAAGTAAGTATTGAAGAATAAATCTGCCAAAATAATATTGGTTTTAATAATTATTACAGTAAATATGAGCCAAAATTTGTGCATACTACGTCAAAATAAAACATTTCCAAGTGAATTTTAGTTGAGAAAATCTTTATAAAACTGTTGTTATCTGAAAATTTAGGCATTCTCTGATAAATAATCTCGCTTTCAAATTTTTTTGTAACAAATTTCTATCTGATATTATATATGATATTATATAACTTTTTTGAAAATCGGATGTAATTTTATTAAAAGTTGAGATATTTAAAAAAATTTACAAAAATTGTAGCTAAAATCACAGTGTACAACATTAATTTAAAACTTTTTTTCATATCCTTAGAATTAAAGAAGTTTTATTTTAAGCTATTAAAAATCACAAACATTTGCTACATACCTTTTTAAAAACCAACAGTAGTCACCCAAAATAGGTGGGTTTCACTGTCACTGGTATTTGTTTCAATCGTCCTGATGTTCTGGTAAAACCTCTCTCCTTGTTTGTCGCTTACTGCACCTAAATTTTACAGAAAAAATTAAATGGGAGTGCAAAAAATATATTTTTAGAGACATGCGAGACCCTAGTAATTCATAGGTTTTTAACAGTTCATCCATAAGGCTTTCATAGTTTTTATCTTTCTTGTTACCCAGAAATTCTTTCACTACACGTACAACGTACAAAACACGTCCAAGTTGCCAAATCCTTTCTATTTAATTTTTCTTGAAAACGGAGATCATCTGGGAGCTTCTTTATCTGCGGTCCTCTAAATATGCTTTCTTTTAATTTTGTATTACTTAGTTGAGGAAATATTACCCTTAGGTACTGGAAACCACTACCTTTGTTGTCCACGGCTTTGAAAAATAATTTATTAGTCCAAGCTTAATATGGAGAGGCGGTAGCAGCACCTTTTTAGAATTAACAAGGGGGGCATATTTAATGTTTGAAGTACCAGGTTCAAATAAAGTTCTATGAAGCCAATCCTTTTTCCTGTAGTGTTCTTTTGTTGCCCCACTGTCCCACAGACACAAAAAACAGCAATTCTTTGTAAAACCACCTTGAAGTCTCAGCAAAATACCCATGTCTTTTAAATCTCCACAGATGTCCCACTGAAACTGTTCATATTTAACACGATTTAATATGATTGCTAAGTTGTCATGGGTTTCTTTTATTGTCACTGAATGGGCTAAAGGAATTGATGGTTTATTGTTTCCATAATGAATCAGGACTGCTTTTAGGCTGTATTTCGACGAATCTATGAATAAACGCCACTCACTACGATCATGTTCCATATTAAGATCATTCAATAAACCATCAATATCACAACACACACACAAAGCGATCCCTCCATTAAAAAAAAATTAATAATGTTACATTCTGTTTTCGATAAAGTAAAACATTTGCTTTTTTATCTAACAAGTTCCACTGTTGAAGTCTGGAACCAAGAAGTTCCGATTTTTGTTTTGACAATCCTAGGTCACGTATCAAGTCATTTGATTCTTTCCGAGTTTTTAAGTGAGGTTCACTGGTAGTTGGTAAAAATGTTGGATCACAACTGGTGTTCTAAGGAAGTTTTGGATCAGATTCTAATAAAGAATTAAAATCACTGAGAAACACAAAGTCCAGGTTTAAAGGTGCTATCGGTACCGGTAGTTCCTGGCAATGAGGAACTGGCCTTAGCGCAGTAGGCAAATTTAGATACCCTATTTTGTCTATATGCTCTTTTGAAATTACTTTTGTTTTAGTAATGTAAAAGTAGCAATCACTTATATGGTCAGTAGGTTCTCTCCACACCATAGGAACAGCAAACGGCATAGATTTTTTCTTGCGATATATCCACCGCACTAAAACGTGACAACTCACAAAACAAACATAAGAAGCTCAACTTTTATCTTGATCCCTAATTTGGTACTTAAAATATAAAAAATAGGCTTTTTTGACTTCCTCAGATATAGATCTAGCTCGGGACTTTGTAATAAATCATCCACATTTATAACAAAACTTATCGGCTGGATTTTTGCAACATCGACGACTCGAACTTGCCATTTTATATCAAAATCCACTTATACAATAAAACTTTTAAAGGTTGGTACAATACTGTGATAATAACCCCTCTGCGGTCTTGTTGTACTTTCCGGTCCTAAGGAGGGTAAAAATGATTTTAAAGATCGCATTATGTAAAACAGAAGCAGGCACTTGAAAATGGGACGTGCTAGGCGATTTCTGTTAAAAAGTGTTTTAATAAATAAAACGCAAAATAAGCATTCTCATGTTGTGTATCAGACCATACCTTTTTTGTCGATAACTTTTGTTACATACGTTAATTCTAAATATGTTCTATAGTTTTGTGGCGGATTCTTGTTTCAGTTTGTTTTCTTTGGGCTACTCGCCTTACTACTTTTTGGAAAATGGAACCTCTTCGGTCCAGGTCCCGGGGTATAACGAACTGACCCTGTTCAGCCCTATTGACCCCCGATAAACTTGCAGATCGCCTGCAACTAAAAAGAAGAAAACCCCACAAAAAACCCAAAAATCAAAAATATTAATCCACGTTTCGGTGGCAAGTCGGCCACCATTGTCAAGATGAAACTAAAATAAAAAATGTAACTTAATTTTAAGAATTTTTTTTTCTAAAATCTTTTGTCATAAATGACATTAGGTCATTTGACTGGTATATGTATAGTATTCAAAAAGTCAAAGAAGGTGGTATGATGTGTTAATTGGAATCAATTAATTAAGTAAACTTAAAATTAAGATACCTGAATTTACTTTAGCATCAAGCATAGGTCACCATGTATTATTTAAATTAACAGATGCTACACATTTATCTTTATTAAATAAAATAAATGCATTTTCCTTTATTTTACGTTTTTTTTTGAACAAGATTCTTTTGCTTAAATCCTAAAAGCATTCCAGTTTGATATGGGGTTATCATTAAATGCGCTTTAAAAAAAAATAATTTGTAAAATTATGTGTTTTTAATGTATGTTCTATGTTTTTTTATGCGTTTGGCTAATGGTCTGGAAATTTCACCTATATAAAATTTATTACATTTACAAGGGGTCTTATAAATAACATTTTTTGTGTTTTTGTTTATATTGTATGACTTTGTTTTTGTTACTTAAGATCCAATGGTGTGTTGTATTTTAAAGATAGTACGAATATTAAATTTATTACCTATTCGTTGAATTTTATTTGATAAGCCAGCAATATATGGTAAAAATAGATTTGTAATAGGTCTATTTTGATTTTGTTTTAAATTTGGTTGTTTAAATTTTAGAAAGCATTTGTTTATAAAATTAAGAGGATAATTATGTTAAACTAAAATATGTTTTAAAAATTCTTTTTCGTTTTCTTTGTTTTGATCAGAGCAAATTATTTTAATTCTATCAAAAAGACTTTTTACAAATCCTTTTTTTTACCATTATTGGGTGATTAGTGTTAAAATTCAAGTATCTGTTTGTATATGTAGGTTTTCTGTTTCAAAATTATTGACATTTTTTTTATTAGAATATTAAGAAAAGGAAGTTGTGGGTTTTGTTTTTTTTTTCTAAAGTGAATTGAATAGAGGGTTCTTGTGTATTAATGTGTGTGTGTGTATGTTAAAAAATTATTTAGACAATTTTCGTCATATTGATAAATAGAAAAAATGTCATCTATATATCTCCACCAAACTAAAGGTTTATAATAATAATTTTGCACAAAATTGGATTTAAAATTTTCAAAAAATATTACTTAATAATGGTGATAAAGGTGAACCCATGGCCATGCCAAAAGTTTGTTTATAAAAGTCAGTGTTATATTAAAAATATGTTGTTTTTACGCAAAAAGTTAATAATTCAAGAAAAGAGTTTATGTTTAGTTTGGTTCTGTCGCCAAGTTGGACAAAATTTTCTAATTTATTTCTAACAATATTATATATATTATCGACAGGAACATTTTTGAATAAACTAACAACATCAAAACCTACCAAGGTGTTATTTGGGTCTATGTCAATGTGTGCTAATTTTTAATTAAAACGTTAATTCTAGACGGGTTTTTATAATATAAATTAGGATGGGTTTTAAATTATAATTTCTGCACTCGAAATTTTATTTAAACCCCCCCAAATAAATTTAAAAATAATAAAATAAAAAATTTTTAAAAAAAAAATTTTATAAATTTAAAAAAATAAAAAAAATTTAAAATTTTTTTTTTTAATAACAAAAAATTTTTAAAAAATTCTTTTAAAAATTTTTTAATTTTTAATAAATATTTTTTTGGGAAAATCCAAAAAAATTTAAAAATAATAAAAAAAATTTTTTTTTTAAAATAAAAACTTTTTCAAAAAATTTTTTATGTAAAAAATATTAGAATTTTTTATATAAAAAAATTAAAAAATTAATTTAAACCCAAAAAAAAAAAAATAAAAATTTTTTTAAAATTTTTTTTTATAATTTTAAATATTTTTTTTTTCATTTTTAAAAATTATTTAAAAATTTAAATTAAAAAAAATTATTTTAAATTTTTTTAATTACAATTTTTTTATTTAAATTTTAAAATAAAAAATAAAAAAATTAAAATAAAAAAATTATTAATTAAAAAAAATTTTTTTAATAATAAAATAATTATTTTAAAAAATTTATTTTTTAAAAAAAAAAAAAATTAAAAATTTTAAATATTTTTTTAAAAAAAAAATTTTAAAAAAAAAAAATTAAATAAAAAAATAAAAAAAATTATAATAAATTTAAAAAATATATAATAAATATATTTTAAAATATTTATAAAATTAATTATATAAAAATTTTATTAAATTTTTATTTTTCCAAATGGTCTACTATTTTAAATTGATATTTTATTTGGGAAAAATGCCCCAAAAATTTTATTAAAAAAAAAAGGCAATTCGAAACCCTGTAAAAAAAAAAGGAAAAATAAAAATATTATAAAATTAAAGGTACGTTTTTTTCAAAAAGTTAATTTTTATAAAATTATTTATTAATATTAATATTAATTATTATATTTTTATATATATATAATATATACTTTTTCAAAAAGATTTTTTCGTACCTTTAATTTTATAATATTTTTAGGTTTGTTCCATTTTTGTATACAGGTTGTCGACCCATTGCCCTTTTTTTTTAATAAAATATTTTGTTGCATTTTTGCACAGCCCTATAAATGATCAATTTAACAATATGTATGACCATGGGTTGGTGAAGCATCGTTTCAAACTTATTAGCGATTATCTTCAGAGTCGGTGCAATTATGTAACCGCTATGACTCCGACGACTTCCAAAAATTTTCTACGCATATATTTTGTTTTAACGATATTGGTTTTGATCAAAGACGTCGTCAACTATTTTAAATCAGTAGGTTGGACGATGCAGTAAATCTCTCGCCTACATAGCTACTTTAGTTGCAATTTTAATGATATAACGTAGTAAAGGTCCCTGACCTCTTTTGGCTTATTTAGCAATTATTTTTCACTAATCCAATATTTTTTACGTTCACAATTTAAATAGGACTCTTATACAAAAAATTTAATATTGAAAAATTGACAACATTGTTCAAAGCCTATGTTTTTAATATGACTTCTTCACCACATCCTAGAACCTTTGTAAACCTGTTGATAATGAGCTAATTCACAGTTTCATTTCTAAATCATTTAAATCTTATAACAAATTTGTGAGTCTGCCAATTAAGCCAAAACGGTAAATTAGAGACCTACACCATGTTATATCATTGGAATTGCAATTTAAGGAGCTATTAAATGCAATAATATATAGGGTGTCTAATTTAAAAAAAATGAGAAAAGTTACAGTCTGCGAACCTTGGCAACACCACGTAGTTTTTAACATAGTTTTTTTTAATGAAAAAACTCGACAACGTAGCACATTTCAAGGCAACTAGATTACAATAAATAATTTAGTTCAGAATTTTGCTATAAAAATTATTTAAACTGCATGCTGATTTCTCGGTATGGTATATACTATTCCTTGCCGACTACTTAGCACGTAAAGTGAAAGAGAAGTTGTTGGGACGATCAAGTTGCAAGACTGCCTCTAGCAGTATATGCTCAAAGGTTGCGATAGATAATCTGAGTAGCTTTCTAGTGATGAAAATTTTTCCGCGCCTTAAAGCATGGTCTGCTCCAAAAAGATTGGGGTTAAAAGTGCTAAAAACGTGTTTCTCGCTTCTGCAAGCGCCATTGTTACTTTTAGAGGAATACGTTTAAAATGTTTTTTTAGGTAGAACTTTTAAAATTTTTCTATGCGTTTTATTTTTTATACGATAGTGGTTTTGACCATTAACGGCCGAGTGACGATCGCGTTGTAGGTAAAAATGAAATCTCTTGGCAACAGGACATAACTTTTTAAATGTTAACTATTTGTCGAAAAAAATAGTTCGGCATTTTGCTTTAAAAATCAATTAAACATATAAAAAAAATTGCCTTGCACTAAATAAGAAAAAAAATACGTTTGGCACGCTAACAAAGTGATTTTAAATATTTTCTTTAAAAACAAGTAGTACAATAAATAGGTCAAAGGACTAATACTGCAAAACTTTTTTTTAATTTGGTTTTTAAACAGGTTTTTTATTATAATTCATACTTATTACATTTTATAAATTTGGGTAGCATTACATTTAAAGTAGACAAAATATTTGCTTTATTTTTCTAGAAAATTGTTGTTTTAATATGATAAATATTAGTAAAACTATTTATTTACAAGAATTTTATTATTTACTGCTGTTTATTATCCATCTATTTTTTTAAACAAATGAATTAAAATAATTTTATGTTTATTTGTGTATTTGTATATGTATAAATTACCGAAATTAACCTAGAAAATGTTTCTTAGGTTAAGGCGTGTCCAAACCTATAACATGCGGTACTTAAAACAAACCATTAAAGACCCACTGTGGTATATTTCAATTTGCGTCAATGCCTTGTTTGAAATCCAAGACAAACGCAGTCCAGGGTGTTACCATTTTTCATGGTTGATCTTTTTGAAGCAGACCATGCTCTAAGGCGCGGAAAAATTTTCATCACTAGAAAGCTACTCAGATTATCTATCGCACCTTCAAGCATATACTGCTAGAGGCAGTCTTGTAATTTGATCGTCCCAACAACTTCTCTTTCACTTTACGTGCTAAGTAGTCGGCGAGGAATAGTATATACCATACCGAGAAATCAGCATGCAGTTTAAATAACTTTTATAGCAACATTCCGAACTAAATTATTCATTGTAATCTTGTTGTCTTAAAATGTGCTACGTTGTCGAGTTTTTTCATTTAAAAAAACTATGTAAAAAACTACGCGGTGGTGCCAAGGTTCGCAGACTGCAACTTTTTTTATTTTTAAAATTAGATACACTATATATTATTGCATTAAATACCCCCTTAAATTGCAATTCCAATGATAGGTAGGTAGGTTTAAAGTGAGTGGGTATAACACCCTTCCACCGCGACCGATCGGTCTATTGTGGTCACATCGTTTTATATTTCTCCCACCAGGTCCAGGTTCCAATGATATAACATGGTGTAGGTCTCTAATTTACCGTTTTGGCTTAATTGACAGACTCACAAATTGGTTATAAGATTTAAATGATTTAGAAATGAAACTGTGAATTAGCTCATTATCAACATGTTTACAAAGGTTTATGTGGTGAAGAAGTCATATTAAAAACATAGGCTTTGAACAATGTTGTCATTTTTTTAATATTCATTTTTATGTATAAGAGTTTTATTTTAACTGTGAACGTAAAAGAAAATATTGGATTAGTGAAAAATAATTGCTAAATAAGCCAAAACAGGTCGGGGACCTATACTACGTTATATCATTAAAATTGCAACTAAAGTAGCTATGTAGGCGAGAGATTTACTGCCAAACTACTAATTTGAAATAGTTGACGACGTCTTTGATCAAAACCAACATCGTTAAAACAAAATATATGCGTAGAAAATTTTTGAAAGTCGTCGGAGTCGTGGCGGGTACATAATTGCACCAACTCTGAAGAAAATCGGTAATAAGTTTGAAACGATGCCTCACTAACCCATGGTCATACATATTGTTAAATTGATCGTTTATTGGGCTGTGCAAAAATGCAACAAAATATTTTATTTAAAAAAAAGAACTTTGTGTCGACAACCTGTATACAAAAATGGAACAAACCTAAAAATATTATAAAATTAAAGGTACGAAAAAAACTTTATGAAAAACTTCTTCTTGTATAACTTGTAGTTTTAGAGAAAAGGTATAGGACCGTAATAAACAGGCCACGCTGTACGTTTTTTAGGATAAAATCCCTATATAAAATACGGTTCTTTTTATCTTAGCATAGGCCACAAAGGCTGAAGAGCGAAGTACTAATGTACTGTGGGTGTCTTAAACATGGAAAAAGGGAGTTCATTCACACGGGACTTTTGGAGGAAAAGAAAAAACTTGTGCGGTTTGCAGGTTCCATAGTCTGGACACTCTAGGGATGAAGTAACAAACAAAGTGGGAAGTTCCGGGCCTTTTAAGTTTGACTGTAAAAGAATGCATAAAAGTTGCAACACGTGTTGCTCTGTTGGAAGCTGCCAGAAAGGAATTATACTGGCCAACTCTTCGGAGCAGAAGCCGTAAAAATACCTATAACCGAGCGACAGATCCACTACAGCCCGTCGGTGGGCAAGAGAAGGAAGCTTTTCTGTAAGCGTAGGATTATTAATAAGACGAACAGCTTGTCTTTAAATGGATTTTTAAATGCTAAAAGAAGATGCTATTTCCCAGAAATAAAAACAATATTCTAAAGAGGGTTTGATTTGGGATACATACAGAGTATACCGATTAAAAGGAAAGAAATATATTCTAGCCCAAAAAAGGAATCCAGGCTTTTCTGCTGATGCGATCGTGCCAGTTAATGTTATTCTCAAAAGTAACGCAAACGAGATTGAATGATCCTTTGTTCGCCAGATCTTAACGGTTCATATGTAACGTATGAGCATTGGTAGAATTTTTTCGCGACGGCGAACCTAACTGTGTTTTGGAAACATTTAACTGGACAAGAATTTTGTCGCCCCAATCCAAGATTAGTTTAAGGTCTTGTAAAAGAGATGTCTCCGTTACCCGGCGCTTGAATATGAGGATACTGTCGTCAAAACTATAAACAGGAATAAATATGAAAGAGAGAAGATTGATGATGTGAAAAGAAAAAAGGCTAGTGCCAGTACTGAGCCTTAAGGCACCCCAGCATTAATTTGGTAGAAGCTGGAAGAATGACTATTTATATCATATTATACGTCAATTAGAAAGAAAACCAGAAGAAGGAAAGCTGACTCATCCAGAACTCGAAACGTCCGAAGACTAAACTTCATGAGTTCTTTAAAGCAAAGTCAAATGGTACAGCCTAAGGCGAGAAATAGCTTCTTTGCCACCACTTTGAATTAAGGGTCTTTGGCGGCCTGATTTTTTGATATATTTTTTTGAGGACCAATAAAGAAAGAGAATTTTGAGGATTTAAGCTTTTACTTATAAGTGCCTTAAGAGTATACATATAAATTTTTAGCTAAAATATTCTTTAGAACCAAAGTTATAGCATTCTGAAGACGCCTGCCCCGAAAAAATTAACGCTTATTCCTTCAACGAAATTAGCTAATTAGCTTACCTAAATCAATAAAAATCGGCGGCATTTAAATATGTAACCTTAAATACACGGTATGGACTATTATAAAAAGACAATTTTAAAAATTGGATTTTTAACACACTTCGGTACAAAAAATTTCAAATATTATGTATTTTTTGTAAACTTTTTGTAAAAAAATAGAAATATTTTAAATTTTAGTTTGATAAAGGACCATTTCGTTTGTCTATAAATTTGAAGTAAATCGGCCAAGCCATTCCCGAGATATAATGGAGAAAAGTTTGAAAAACATAGTTTTTCAAATTTTCAATAATTTGTGATACCAATACTGAAATAAATTTCACAACCTAAATAACTACAATACTTTTTTTCTAATCTTGTTTGAACTTGTATAAGCATACAGTTGTATAGAAAGGTCTCAGGTATCAAGCCGACAAAACTCTCAGAGCTCAGCTCAGCGCTCCGAACACCTGCCTTTTCTAACTGCTGTACCTTTGAAATGGTTTTTAACTTTAATTAATAAATTTACCACCATATTTTACACATATTAGGGAAACAATTTGTGCAAAAAGAAATATTTTTTTGAACCTATTAACCTAGAAAAACTCCTTATCCACAACTTTACGAATGCACAGTATAATATGAAGAGTTAACCCTCATTTAAAATAATATGGTAAATAATAGAAACTACTGTAATGAAAATCACATAGGTTTTCATGTAATTAAATGATTTAAAACGAAATGTTTCTCTGCCTGTGCACTGTTTAACACTTAAATAGTACCCAGGTGACATCACTTATACAGTGTGTCCCAAATTGATGGGGAATGTATGGGGATCTTGGAAACCACGATAGATAGAAAATCGGTTTAATTGGGAAAGTTTTGAACAATTATGTTAGTAAGCTAATCCCGTTTACTACATGGTTTTATCTATTCAGGTTTTTGAGAAATTTTGAAAAAATCTGAAACATGCATTTTCGAAAATCGGCCATATTTTTTTATAAGTAAACATTTTTTAAATCTGTAGAAACTTCTTCATAGCAACTATTTTTGTAGAATATGACCGAGCAATTTTTATTTTCCTACGTTTCGGGTTTTTAGAATCATCATCAACTTTAGTTTTTCATATGGGCGCCATATTGGATTTTTTCGCAGCCAAATAGTGCTTTTATAACCTCATCTACTTTAAAAAACAAATATTTTTCTCAGCTGGCCTTGATTTCGGCGAAAGTCATTAAGCGTCATTATCAAGTTAGCTCAGGTCAAGGAAGTTTAAAGGTGTATGGAAGCCCACTGCTATGGCCCATTCGATCAAAAAATGTCTAGCCCAGTATGAAAATAACTGTCAGAGTTGGCCCTGCCGATTCCGCGCAATAACAAAATTCCACGAAATAATTTAATGTGTTGCCTACTTACACACTGAGAAATCAGCGGCAACACATTATACTTTTATGAGAGCCGTATAACCTTTTGTGGTCTTAGGTTGTCTAAGGTTTTTGGTGCAAGGGCGCGCGCGGCACGTTTGAAACTATATCCGCGCTGTACCGTCAACCGTCGTCGTCTTAAATTAGGTGCTTCTTATGAGACGTAACGTTAGGTAACCGAAAAAATAATAATATATCAATTATGAATAATAGAATAATGAAAATTTCATAGGAAGTAGCAATGAGAAAAGTAAGGCAATCTTAACTATCTTTTAGATGATTTTTGTGTATTTCTGTGTATTATTAAAAAGAAATAAGGTTACATTTAGGTACTTTTATTTCATTTAATAATTTGGTACATTCTTTTAAAGGATAAAAATTATTAATTACTGGGCAGACCAGGCAAATTTTAATATATACAGGTCACTCTAATTGAATGAAAGAAAGTACAATTTTAGGTTAAAGTTCCTTTTTGCTTTTTCTGTATTTGTTTAAAAAACAATTAAATTTTTGGTTTCTTAAACTTACATTATCAACTTTTTAAACTCGACATATTGTAGACACATAATATTTAATGGATACTGTTACAATGGATATCTAGGTACCAAAGGTTACTAAACATTTTTAACCACTGTTATTCTGTCTCATAAATGTTTGTTATTAGTGAAAAGTATATGCCTAAAAAGCAGTTATAAAAATTTTCACTTTTTAATGTACAACCAGAATCAAAGGATTAGATTAAACTCATTTACACTAGCTTGGTCACAAAATTGGTGATAAGTACATGAAACTATCATACAATGTTTGAAATTTATTTTAAAAAATCGTGTTTTTATTTATTTACAAAGATTTTTGGTAAAAATACAGAACTCACAAAAATATCGACCATTTAAATAGAAGGCTTCTTTCCATATTATATCAGATGATATAAAATCCAATATTACACAATAATGTTAAATATTCTATGGTAGTATCGTTTAATAACCAACAATTTTGTGCAAAAAAAAAAACAGTGAATGCTTGAATTTGACATTTGATGATGTCAACTTTATAGATAGTAACAAAGAATTATGGAAGTCCGGCTCTAACCTACTATTCATTGCGCAAACTCCGCGGGGCCAATCCCCCTAATCCCGCTGCCCTGCACGCCTGGACAATTTTTGTTCTACAGTATTGGGCTTCCATACACCTTTAAACTTCCTTGGCTCAGGTACGTTATTAAAATTTTTTCAACTCTGTAAAATGATTAATTTTTTAAAGAAAAACTGCATCCTAAACTAACATACTTTCGGTTACAAATTTGCTTAAATTCGAAAGTTTTAAAAAACCACGACATAAGAAGTGCGTTGAAGAAAATCGACAAGAAGATGCTGCAGTTAACCAACATTTTAAAGAAAATCCAACATCTTCAGCCAGGGATGTTGATAGAGAATTCCACATACCCAAGTCAACCATTCATAGGGTAGTTAGGACTATTTAAAAAAATATCGTTAATATGTTGAGAGAAATGGACAACACTTTGAATTTTAGGTCGTTATTTTACATCTTCATTTTAGTAGGAATATTACGAGTAGTTTAGCCACTTTTCATTGTTTTTGTTTTCACTTGTTTCAATTAACTTGTTACGTATAGTTTTGTTGTAACACGGTATTAACGTTATAGCTATGTTCGCGAACCCATTTTTGTAAAATGCCTGTTTAGCTTATCTATTTTGCCAATTACTAATATTTCATTGTTTACAAAAAAAATGACGTTCGCCGGAATCAAGGCCAACTAAGAAAATATTTGTTTTTTGAATTAAATGAGGTTATAAACTCTTAAATTATAATATGTTATACATTGTTGAAATCAGAATAAAAAGCACTA
>JAHBCN010007774.1:0-41910 GCA_019359885.1 Listronotus oregonensis | reverse complement strand
GTGCTGTTATTTAAAAACAGTGCTGTTATTTAAAAATACAGGGTTTGTTATTTAAAAATACAGGGCTGTTTTTTGGGAAAAAACAGGGCTGTTTTTTGGGGAAAACGGGGTTTGTTATTTAAAAAATACGGGGCTGTTACTTGGAAAACGGGGTTGTTATTTGAAAAACGGGGCCCGTTTTTTGGGAAAATAAAAAGGCCGTTTTTAAAAACGGTGCCGTTATTTAAAAAACAGTGCTGTTTTTTGAAAACGGTGCCGTTTTTTAAAAAAAAACGGTGCCGTTATTTAAAAATACAGTGCCGTTATTAAAAAAGCGGTGCCGTTTTTTGGGAAAAACAGGGCTGTTATTTGAAAATACAGGGCTGTTTTTTAAAAAATACTTTTTTTTTGGAAAACGGGCTGTTATTTGGAAATAAGCGAATAAATTTTAATTTTTCATTGCTTTCCCGTAACTCCTGATTACATGTTTACCTTTAAAAATTTTAAAATACTAATGATTTGTCTAACATTTATTGAAAGTATACTTCCTTAAATTAAACTACTAATAATTTACTTAAAAGAATATTTAAAGCTATAGTTTGTATTTTAATCTTAGTTAAAACGCTGTATAAGTTAAGTTGTTAAATTGTATAAATGTTTTTAATTAAGGCTTTTTTATTTTAACCAAAAAGTCTATAATTTGATAGAAGGTGGAGAAAATTTAGAATTTTTTTAAAAAAAACGAATTATTTCAATCGTATGATAAATAAAAGGAGTTATACGTAGTGATCCCAAAAAGGGGTTTTTATGTTAATATTGTCACACCCTAAATTTCAGTGTGTGACTGGGATCGTGTTTTTAAGTCGGAGAAAAAAAATTTAAAAAAAATATTAAAAAAACAAGCCCTTTAAATTTTTTTATTTATACATCAGTAAAAACATTACAGTTACATATTTAGAGTGACGACATTTTTTTAATACACTAAATATAATTATATATACATATACTTACACTAGGGTACTTGTAGGCGGAGAGACACGACCGAACTTTTTTTAATTCTGACTGACAAACCCTCGATAACTTTTTCTTCCCGAATGCCTCGAAATTTTTTTTCTATTCCCTACTTTTTTCCAATTGACCAGTCAGCGATTTTGTTTTTTTACTTGCTCTAGCGAGTTTGATGAACTCCGAAAATCGCTAAATTGCAGAATAGATAAATGTTGTTTAATTTGGAATATTTTAGCCTAAACAATTAACTAGATATTCTGAACATGATATTCTATGAGTTGATGAACTTTGGTTATGGGAATTAATCGAAAATTATGTTTTTTTTTATAACAAATCGAAACTAATAATTTATATTCTTGACTTTCCCCCGGCTACGACAAGCTGGACCCCAGCGTAAAAAAAAAATAAAAAGAAAGAATAAAGAAAAAAATGTATAAAAAAAAGAATTACATAAAATACAAGTTATACAAAAGGTAAGGAAAAAATACAATTACAGATTTACATTTCTCCCGAATAAAACATTAGCGATGCCAATTTACAGTTTATAAACCTTCCGAGTACGGACCTGTCCATTCAATGGAAAAAGCAACACCCTTGCTTGAATGACGGAGAAACACGTTTTGTGGGTTGGGGGGGATAGATGTGGGGGAGTCCTGCACTCTTCTTTGTAGGGTTGTAGGGCTGTTTCACTTTGAAGATTATGCTGTGCTCTTGTTGCTACTCCCTTTTATTCTATTTATGCATGATGCCAGTGTTTGACGGTCTATGGTGTATGGTTTTGACAATGACAACATAACCCAGAAATTGAAAAACGCTAGTTTTGCTAATTTTCCTACAAGGCACGTGTTTTCATGCGTTATTTCACCCCTTAGGTTTGTGAAAGTTTTTATCAAACCAAGTGATTGTGTTGTGATAGAAGAGGGTGATGATCGTCGGTGTCCCATGTGTTTCGATCGCAGACGCCTTGTTGTTTGCGGGGAGTGGTTCCCTTTGGATAGCGAGTTTGTTTTACTACGACTAGTATGGATGTAAATATGCTTATGTGACACCGCTTCCATGCTCGATTTATTAGGTGAGTTTTTTGTGATGGTTTCTGATAACTACTAATTTTAATTTTTTGTTTTAGCGGGTGGCTGGAGGTAGTAGGCAGCTTTGTTGTTGGGTCCTTTGCAGGCAGGCTTATTCTATCCTCTCGCTGGTTTCCTTAGATCGGTTCCAATGTTTTCAGCTTACCATTATTCAGGTTTTGGTTCACTTTCGAGGCTCCAATATTGGCATAGGGAGTACATGCAAAAAAGAACAAAGTGTAAGTATATGTTGCTATTTTTCAGCTAAGTATTATTCGAAAAAATGTATTAGGACTTTTATTATTATGGATAAGTAATGTTCAGAATATTTCTTGCTGGCTTGGCTAGCCGGTAGGTATTCTTTATTTATAATAAGTAGTAAAAAAAATAAAATAAGAATTAAGAAAGTATATAAAAATTTCAGTTACTGTGAATGCGATTTTTTATTGTCTGTATTTCTTTAACATATTTATTATTATTAACTAATGTTTTTTGCTAGAAAAATTTTAATTTTTCTTGGTACTTTGATAAGTAGTTATTATTTAGTAAGTTTTTTTAACGGCCTTATTTATGACATTTCCTTAGAGAAAATTAAAATAAGATAAATTGAAAAAAGCATGGATTCCATACAATAGGACATGTTTAAATTATGTAAATTGATAACTGATTTGATAAAAAAACAATTTTTATAACTATATTATTACTTAGAGCAAACATGTATTCCCTATTTTTGTAAAATCATAAATAAAAGAAAAACCTTGTTTCATCTTTAAAAAAAACCTGGCACTTCTATCAGTGCTATTTTTGTAGGATTTTAACCATTTTCCTATCCAGATGTATGCCTCTATCTCCTACCTACATATTAAAATCTTGATTAAAATAATATATTTCTTTAAAATATTTTAAGTAAGTTATAAGAGATTAAGTAGATGACCCCTGATCTATATGTTTTTAAATATTTTGGAATCTAGTGTTTTTCAATTTACAATGATATTTTTCCCTATAATCATTTTAATGGCCATAATAATTAAGGATAAATAACAATGATAAAAGAAACACTAGAGGGGCCCCAAGGGGTAAACATTATTATTATGTCATCTCATATTTACAAAATATTTATTATATTCGTTATTATCCTCATATCATTTTACTTTTCTTATCATTTTTTTTTTTCGCTAAGAAGAGATAACAGGGCATACATAGTCATCTCAAAAAGAATTCCTACATTATTAATTATTTAAATTATTGACTTATTTTTTTTTCGATACATTCAACTTCAGTTTGTATTTTTTCCCCAGGAGATAGGGATAGGAGGCTTTTAGCTTCGATACTATATCTTAGAGATGATTATTCTAGACCAATTTGATAATTCAATGCTTTCATTTTGCGATTCCTGCTTAGGACTTTTATATGATGTACTATTTTTTCTTTTGATTCAACGGCTTTTTATTTTCAGATTGGAAGCAATGAAAATAAATGAAGCGAATGACTAAGTACAGAACAAAGATTATAAGACAAGGTAGAGAGGCCTATAAGAACATCATGAGTTTAATTAGAAGTTGTTTCGTAATTTTAGGGATTGTAGCTTCATAAACTACGGTTTCTGGTAATGGTTTCCAATGGCCCAGCGCTGATTTCTATTTCGTGATGACTATCTTCATTTAAGCTTAATCCTAGACAGCTGAGTAACACAGCAACAAACCTAATTCAAAAAGCTATGTGGTCAATACTTTAATTAATTTTTCTTACTTTTAGAAGAGGGAAAAAAATATATCACGCTTTGTCCTAATTTAAATTATATAAAAACTGACTTATCCTAATTTATATTGTACTTATTTATTATATATACTTTTATTCCATTGTTAAAATACCATTTAAAATATAACTACGAGGTCCTATATTTATAAATATGCTATGTATATAGTTATCAAATTTAAATAATAAAAGGTGCTACTAAACATATTTCCTTGTTATTTCTATATTAATTCCAATATTATATGCTGATTTTTTATTTCATTAATCAATTAACATCTTTGTGTAGGGTCACTTCCATGTCCACCCTAAGTTTATTATTATTTTTTTTTTTATTTTGATTTTTAGCCTAATTATGAATAAGAATAAAAATAAGAGAGGTATTTCTGTACCTGTTATACTGATGTAAATTAATATATTTCTAATAAGTTTGTATTATTAATATTATATTTGGGATGTCATCTGCCTTACTAAAGCCCTTTCCCGAATTTAAATCAATTTTAATACTAGAGCTTTAAGGCTGCTGTAATTCATGTTACCTGTACTATAAGATAGTAGGTCTCATAAAAAGATGAGTGCAAGCCATTTTCGAAAAACTCTCTAAAAGTTTCGAAAGGCATTTTCTCGTCTACTTCATGAGCCAACGTTAAAAGTTCGTAATAGTAACTTTTAATATCTTCGTTATCTCGCTGCTTTCTTGAATTTAATCTAAATTTTAATTTCTGTAGTGGCTGTTCACCATAAACTCCTTAACAAAATATTTTTTAATCCTATCCCAGGTATTATTTTTATTATTTGGATCTGTAGAATATTCGTTATACCAAATGAAGCTGGACCCTCGAGGAAATTACCCAAATATGATATCTTAAATGAATCGGTCCATCCATTGCACACCGCTGTGCGTTCGTATCTTGTCAAAAAAACCGGGGAGTCAGAACTTGGGTTAAAGTATGGAGGTTGTATGAATTTTGGAGTAGTAGGGTTTTTAATTTCGGCTAGTGCATTTTCTAGCCTAGTGTTTGCCATATTAGTAGTAAAATATTTTGTTTTGCAGGGACTATTGGGTTTTGTGGCTTTGTTGTTAGTTTTGTCTGAGTAAATTTATGTGAGGCTTGTGTCGGTGTTGTTTGTGTAAATATGTTTTTGATTGATTTTGATTGACTTTGGTATTTAAACCTATTTAGTTTCTACCGTTTCGTGTGAATTTTGTTGTGTGGGTGTTTCTCTTGTATGTGTTTTTCTTGTTGGGAAAACCCTATTTCAAAAACAAATTTTTCTTTTTCCGTGGGTGTTGTGTGTGTTGTTGTTAGGATTTTATTAGAAGGACCCGGTATATAAAAAAAACAAATTTTTCCTTATTTTTATTAGGGGGACCCCGCCAAGAGATGCTCTTGGTGTAAAAGAATTTATATTAGTGCTCCTATGTTTTGGGGGGGAAGCAAAATTCGAATTTCTATCGTTAGACTTTTTCCTTTTTTAACGGACTCCTGGTTACCCTTTTTCGCTCATTAAGATACCACTATTTATCGTTATTTTCTCGAGGATCATTATTTGTGTAAATAATATTTAAAAACAAACCAATTAAATACATTAAGTAATTTAATGAAAATTTTCGGATTATATCTAAATTAAAATTTAAGCTGGGAAACGCATATAGAATATCTTTTGGAAACTTATATCGCCTATAATTCATCTTTTATCTAAATTTCGTAATCACTTAAATTTAAAATTATTGCAAAACATATATTATTCTTTAATATATTCAAAATTTCAATATTTTCATTACGGTACGTGTCCCCGGGATTTTTTGTTATTAAGGCTTTAGAAACGCCTTTATAGTCGCAAAACGGGAAAAATTTTGTATCTATAATAATATATACGAAATATAAAAATTAAACCAAAAGGTGTAGGTAACTACTTAGATGAGATTAATTACCGCAAAAAATAATATATCAAGAGTTAAAAAAAAAAAGGAAAAAAATATATCAAGAATTTTCGGACATGTAGCGTACTTGAGTACTAAAAAAAGGATGCAAAAAGTATAAATTTAATAAATAATATAGATACATTTTTTAAAAAAAAATGTCACCAATTTAAACATTTAAAAAAAATAAAAAAAAATTTTCGTGTTACGCGGCATTTCTTTTTATTTACCCGGCATTTTTTATTCTGCCCGGCATTTTTTTTTCTACCCGGCGTTTTTTATTCTGCCCGGCGCCTCCACCAAACTTGTCACACCCTAAATTTCAGTGTGTGACTGGGATCGTAGTTTTTAAGTCGGAGTAAAAAAATTAAAAAAAATATTATAAAAACAAGTCCTTAATTTTATTTATACATCAGTACAACATTACAGTTACAATTTTTGAGTGACGAATTCTTTTTTTAATACACTAAATATAATTATATATAATATACTTACACTAGGGGACTTGTAGGCGGAGAGACACGACCGAACATTTTTTAATTCTGACTGATCACCCCTCGATAACTTTTTCTTCCGAATGCCTCGAATTTTTCTATTCCCTACTTTTTTCCAATTGACCAGTCAGCGATTTTGCTTTTTTACTTGCTCTAGCGAGTTTGATGAACTCCAAATTAAATTGCAGAATAGATAAATGTTGTTTAATTTGGAATATTTTAGCCAAACAAAACTAGATATTCTGAACATGATATTCTATGAGTTGATGAAAATTTGGTTTGGGAATTAATCGAAAATTTGTTTTTTTTATAACAAATCGAAACTAATAATTTATATTTTTTGACAATATTAAATTTGGACCATGTATGTTTTAACATCTTAAGTTAGAATAAAAAGAATTATTTAAATCTGTTGATTAATAAAAAGTTATTCATAGTGTTGCCAAAAAAAGGTTTATGCTTGTATTAAATTTAAAATCAAATATGTATGTTTTAACATACTAAATTAGAATAAAAAAAAAATTATTTCAAAACGAATATTAAATAATAAAGTTATACATAGTGTTGCCAAAAGGGCTTTATGGTAATATTAAATTTAAACATCAAATATGTATGTTTTAACATCCTGAATTGGAAAAAAAAAAATTATTTAAATCTGTTGATAAAAAAAAAGTTATACATAGTGTTGCCAAAAAGGCTTTATGCTAATATTAAATTTAAACAACTAATATGTGTATTTCAACACCCTAAATCATTTAGAAAAAAAAGGCATTGATCCGACAAATGGGAGCTGAGATATAAGCGAAAAAATATAAGGACCTTTAAAAGGTGGCAGATGATCAAAAGTCGTTTTTGAAGAAACTATTAAAAAAAAATTGCGCAAATAGCGGGAAAAGGCCTTGGCATTCCGGTGATAACGATCTTTTTATAAACACATTTTTAAAATAATCCCTTTTTTTTAAACTTATATATATTTAATACATATACTACTTTTAAAAACCCTTTTAACGAAATGCAAAAGTAAAACGACTTGCCCTATAAATTTAACAATAACATATGCTTTATAATATTATTATGTTTACAACTATTTATCATTTATTTTTAATATACCTTCGTGGCCGAATGGGTTAGGCGCTGGAACGAGATGCTCCACAGGGCCCTTTTTAACCTGGTTCGAATCCTGCTAGGTTTTTTATTTATTTTAAAAAAGGCGGCGGAAAAAAAAGACTACTTGACCTGAGGATTTTTTTCTTAAAAAACGTAACCCCGATGACAAACGCCGTAGCGCCGACGATTGCCGATGACGAAACCCCGAGGTTTGACGATGGCGTAACCCGAGGTTTCCCGGGGTGACGAAACCCCGAGGTTTCCCGGGGAACGCCCCCTTTCTTGGCCTGAAAAGGGGAAAAACCCCACCAAAGGGGCGCAAAGGACCAACTCACCAAAGGAGCGCAACCTCTACTGTCCTCGCGATGTAAAGGGGGCCAAAAGATTGCCAAATGTACTTTTTAGACTAAATTATTTTTAAAGCAGTTAAATCCTGTATTTGTTTACCAACTTTCATAAATTTAAAAAAAAAAAGGACCTAAACGTGGGGCTTTTTTAAATTTTTTTACGCTTATTTTTTTTTTTTTTTAAAAATTTTTTAAAATACAAACAGACAGAATTAATTTTTTTGGTGTGTCTATAAATTTTATAAAAATGTTACTTTTTTTCCGACAAAATTGAAAAAAAAGAAAACTCAAAGAAAACATGCCAAAAAAAAAACTTTTATTCAAACGTTAAAAATAAAAGGCAGTCACAATTTAATGACCATACGCTTGTGTCTAACCCCAAAGGTTTAAAATAAACTTTGGGTTTTTCGAACCTTTGCGTTGTTAAAATAGAAATAATATATAAATAAAAATAGTGCTTTTAGGTTAATGCAATTTTTTTATTTTTTTTAAGAATACTCCAAATATAATACATAAGAAAACCAATAAGCATCTTTTCCAAAAAAACTTAAAATCATTTTTTTTAATATGGTAAAAATCAGATTTTAAAATTTAAATTTTTACAAAAAAAATACTTATTTGCCATTTAAATATAATGTTTATATAAATTACTTTATATGAAGGAGTGGATTTTTCACTTCAAGAAAATTATTTTTTACGACTTTTTCCCCAAAATCTTAGCTGTCATTTTCAAGTGAAAAAAACCGTTAAAAAACAATTTTCATTTCTAAAACCACGTTTTTTAAAAAAAAATTACTTTACCCCCTTTAGATATTTATAATGTGTTGGGCATTATAGTTAGGTTGTTGCAGTGTATTAAAAAAAAAAAAAAAAAAAAAAAATATATATATATATATATATATATATATATATATATATATATATATATATATATATATATATATATATATATATATATATATATATATATATATATATATATATATATATATATATATATATATATATATATATATATATATATATATATATATATATATATTTTAATTTAATTTGTTTTTTGGGAAATTTTGGTTCACATTTATTTTGAAATTAAAAGGTTATTTTAATTTTTCATATTGTTTAATTACAAACGTTTCAAAAACCTTCATCAGTGTTTTTACATCTAAAATTAATATGGCAGTGGTTACTTTTAAATATTATTTTTTCTTTGTATTACATAAAATGACTTTTCAATTTTACAATAATTAATTATGTTTTTGGCTTCCTAGAAGGAAATCTGTCCATTAATAATAAAACTTCAAAACACTTATATACACATACATCTACAAACATTTTAAAATCTTCAGGACATGCAAAATTAAAATATGTATTTATACCTTGTCTCAGGATACGGAAGGAACTGCTTACTGCTTTTTCACTTTAAACCTAATTTTAACCCCACGGATATTTTAAGAATAAAATCCAAGTCTTCATTAAAAAAATAAGTAAAAGATTAATATAAGTAATAAAACTGGGATCAAAATTAATAGTAATAAATTTGTTAACGAAAACCCCAAGGTGTTTTTAATTGGATCCTCCATTAAAGGTAAAGTGGGAAAACTGCTATAAAAATCAAATGGGGAAACTATAATTTTACAATTAATATTTTACTTTAGATATCAATTAAAAGTAGTAAAACAACAAGATACTTTCGAAACAAAAAAGTTAAACCAAATGAATCAAATGGGAAATAGTGGGGGTCACCCTAGAATGGCTAACCATTCATTCTGATGTATAAAATTAGTTATAAAACAAGTAACTATATTTTTTCAATTGTTTCAACCAAACCATTAACAGACAAAAAACCAAATATAATAATGTTAAAAGAATATGAAACTATAAAAAATTAATTAAAAAAAAAACGTGCTACCACTGCAATAATATCGAATATGAGAAAACTCCTTTAATAAATTTTACAATTAATAATTTACTTTAGATATCAACTGAAAGTAGTGAAACAGCATGGATACTTTCGAAATAAATAAAGTTAAACCAAAATGAACAAAGAATTGAAAAGTTGAGGGTCAATTTGTAGAATGACCTGGAAAACCATTTATTCTGATGTATAAAGCTTAGCAACCAAGTTGTAAAACAAGTAACTATATTTTTTCGTATACTTTTTCCTATACCCAAACTATTACAGACAAAACCAAATATATAATAATGTTAAGAGAATATGGAACTATAATAAAATTAATTTAAAAAAAAAATCAGTGCTACCACTGCAATAATATCGAATATGAGAAAACTCCTTTAATACATTTTACAATTAATAATTTACTTTAGATATCAATTAAAAGTAGTGAAACAGCATGAATACTTTCTCGAAATAAATAAAGTTAAACCAAAATGAATCAAAGTAATTGAGGAAATAGGTTAAGATCAATTTTAGTAGAATACCTCTGAAAACCATTTAATCTGATGTATAAAACTTAGCAATAAAGTTATAAAACAAGTAATATTATTTTTCGTATACTTGTTCCTATACCCAAACACTATACCCAAACTATTACAGACAAAACCAAATATATATTGTTAAGAGAATAGTGCAACTATAATAAAATCAATTTAAAAAAATTCAGCACTACCACTGTTATAATATCGAATATAAGAAAATTTCTTTTAATAAATTTTACAATTAATATTTTACTTTAGTTATCAATAAAAGAGAGAAATAGCAAGGGTGCTCTAGAAATAGATAAAGTTAAACCAAATGAATCAAAGTAATTGGCGTGGAAATAGGTAAAGATCAATTTTCGTAGAATGGCCTGGAAAACCGTTTATTCTGATGTATAAAACTTAGCAAAAATGGATCCCTTTACCTTAAATTAGGGTTACGAGCAGCTATATAAATTTAAGGGAAACGTTTATTCAGTGAAAATAATTTAAGTCAAATCAAGTGCTAGGGAAAACTTTGTCAGTTTAAGGCCTGAAAATATATATTTAACTTTTAGGTTATTACCCATAAAAAAGACTATAAACGCTACTAAAGCAATTTAAATTACGAATAATATTTTATAACCCTATTAAAAAAATATTTTTTTTGTTACTCACCAGACATTCAAGAAGGGACAGCTTCACTCGGGATCTCAGGACCCAGGTTTATGCACTAACTGACTACAATAGAGTCGATTGACCCTTAGGATCTTGCATATAAAACAAAATTTAAAAATCCTTTAAAAAGCTAAAAAAAAAAGTCACCGTTTTTAAAATAAGGGGTGTCTTATCAAGAGCGACGGATTTATTATTAAAAAAGCACACTTTTTTCAAATTAAGCAAATATTTATATTTCACCTTAAAAAGGAATAGTTGCGATTAAACATGAAATACGACATCTGGCAAATGGCCACCTCTGGCAAACGGTTATTTTCTTCATAAAATTCTGGATAACGTTTTTGCATACCTGTGGCCCTATTTCAGCAATAACGCGCCACATCTCTTCTTTTAGGCGTCCAATTGTTTGCAGCGTGTTTACATACAACCTTTTCTTTAAGGTAACTCTAAAGAAAATAGTCTATCGGCGTTAGATCGCATGATCTTGGTGGCCAATTTTGATCGCCAAACCGAGAAATGACACGGTCTGAAACGGTCCGCAGTAATCATTGTTTTTCTCTGAGCTGTGTGGCGGTCGCACCGTCTTGTTGGAAAACAGATCACCCACATTAATTCGATCAATTTAGGCCACAAAACTCGGTTAACATTTCGCGATACCGCACAATATTACGCCAGTTAGCGTATTTCCAACCGCATTTTCGAAGCAAATACGGTCCAATTACCTGCCAGCCTACAATGCGCACCAAACAGTTACTGTTTGTGATGCACTGGTTTTTCCAGTATTACACGCTGATTTTCAGCACCCCAAATTTGGCAGTTCTAATTATTCACATACCCGTTTAGCTGAACATGTGCCCTATCGGAAAATTATTTGAAATATCCACATTAATTTAGCTTCAACACCCAATCAACGAATCCACAGCCTCTGCAGAGTCTCTGGCTTGAGTTCTTGCATCAGTTGAATCTTGTATATGCAAATGCAGATCTTTGTTAAAAGTCGTTGCAGGGTTGGGCCTGGTAATGCCTGAATTCTTTGACCACGTTGCCGAATGGCGCGTGGATTCTCTGCCACACTTTCTCACTTCGGCTATGCTGGATGGAATCGACAAGACGTCGACGACCCTGTTCTTATCCATCAATGTAAATTCTGTCTCAAATTTTTCAAATAAGCGGCGAAACTATCGACTTATTTGGTGCATTGTTGCACCAAAAACTACAGGTAAATTAGATGAACTGTAGCAAAATTTTTTAAATTTTTTGTAGTGAGCTTCCACAATTATTAAACGCACTTCGTCTGAATGGTGCCCTAAACTACCGCGTAGTCTGTACACAGCGCTAGAAAATAAAATTGAATTACTAGCACAAACAAGAAAATTTTAAATTCGGCGTTTTACTGAGACACCCTTTATAAGTAGGAAAATTAATAACTTAAATTAAAATTATTTAAATTTTAATTATTTATAAAATAACATAAAGAATTAATTGCTGTGACAGTTATAGTGTCTCAAAGATATCGCTATGGCTGTCAGCCCCGTTATTTGGGAGATAGGGTAGAGGGGGGTGCTAAAACAATAGGATGTTTTTTTAAAAAACCTATTTTTTTGATAATTTAAAACATGAGTTCAAAAAAAGTTTGAAAAGAATTCAGCGTCGAATAATGGAGGCAACCGAAAGTATTCGAAAAAAGTATTTGGATTTAAAGAGGGAATTGGGAGCGAGGTGCAATTTGAAGAATATCAGAACTCCAGTAATCAGCGACCAGAAAAGAAGGAGTTTGCAAGACCCAAAAACATTTTCAACTCCTTGACGAACATTCGCGCAATGTAAAAGACTATATGATTCTCTTAAAACGGGCCGTTATAAAATGTTGTTCATTGAGAATACGTATAGACCTTTGGCAAACTAATATCCGAGTCGATGCAGTATGGTAAACAATCTACACCATTTACACCCAAGTCTGTAAAAAGACGTGTAAGGAAACTTGTTCCGAAAATAATAAAAAACCATGTTTCCCACTTAATTTTACTGGCCCTGTTCAAAAAACAGAGCTGCTCAAGAAGAGGATGAATATAATGATAACCCAATTAAGCCGAGACACAAAAAGATATTTCACCAAAGGCCCAGGATAAAACGATGGCGGGGAAAGGGATTTAAACAGAACTATGTATGAACATAACGAAGAAAGTTACTTTGACGACGAGTTTAGAGTCGATCCTCAATATAACCCTGTTCTGGAAAAAAATGAAAGAATCCTTTAGGGAAATTGACATGATCCGCTACCAGAGAATATGGAAAGGATTTATAATGATAGGGAAAACGAGTACGATCGCCCATATTTAAACAGATTTAGCCCCCGATCATCTAACTTTTGATGATTCTCGGCTTGATTTAACGGTCGATTTTTAATTAAAGGAAAAAATTTACTGAACTCCTGGACTATATGAATTTTTATTTAGACCAACTAAAAAAACAAATTGACAGCACTGGATGAGGGGAACCTTTGAAAAAATTTTTTTTTTGCAAAATGCTAGCAAGAGAAATTTTGAAAAGAACAACATGTAGAAACGAGGTCTCAAATATATGTTAAAATTTAAAACCCAAATACGAAGTAAAAAGAGGAAATGCAAGAAAGCGAGAGAGCGTGACAAGCAATTACGAATTACACGCACAACACCTAGGTTGGCCCAACAATGATAGTCAGTCTGTTTCTTACGATTAAAAACATTTTCCAATAAATTTGACTAGTTTATGATGATCCAAATGAGCTTGTGAAAAATTAAATTGTTAATGGCAAGTAAGGATTGGGATAACTCATGAAAAGAGTTAAAAGTATTTTGAAGAGTTGAGAAGCCGACATGAAAAAACTGATTAGACATAGTAACACAGTATCATTAGCACGATGACTCGACAAATTCGGACGTAATTTACCCAAACCTATCATCTAGCAAAAAGCTTAAAAGAGAAAATGATTTGATGATTTCTGAAAGACTTTGTATGGTTACATGAATATAATGTTGTCTTGCGAAAAGGGTTCATCAAGGTATCTTTTTATAAATGGTTTAAAATTTGCCCATTATATGTTTCCTATTAAGATTGGGAAAAATTGAATATTACATTGACTCCCCCTGTAAAAACTTTTATTAACAAAAAGAATATAAAGTAAAGCGATTTACTTGCAAGAAATGATGATAAAATTAGTTTTTAGGAGATAAACTTTTTAAAACACATACTAAAATATTTGTGAGTTTGTAATTAAATATCCTATTTTGGTTTGGAAAAGATACATCTTTTTAATTTTAGGTTGTTTAGTTAGTAGAAGGTAATAGTTCTGTAATTGTAATTTTATGTTAAATATAACAAGTGGTTTAATAAATTGATTTAATATATGCAATTTTTTTATTATTTAAAATCAAAATTATGGTAAAATTTTACGAGCTGAATATAAGGCTCCGGCTCCACGCTTAAGCCCCCAAGATGGATAAGGCGCGGGGCCCCACATGTTAGGGTTTTAATTTGAATAAGCCGCATTAACATTCACAGTGCTCTAAAATAGTAGTAGCCTAAGATTCCTAATTATTTACGTCTCCTTTTACTATCACAATTTAACCAATGCTATTTAATATGCCCCCCTGGTCGAAGGTTTGGGGCCCTTGGGATCAGAAGCAAAAGGGGAGGCGCTAGGGGGGTTCGAATCCTACTAGGTTATTATTTACTTATTTATTTAATTATTTTCGTCACTTCTGCTACAACTATTTCACAACAATATTGTATTCTCCGTGGTAATGGTAGCGCACTGACTTTGAAGCAATAGGACGACGGTTCGAATCCTGCTAAAGTCAAGTTTACTCTAATAAAGACAACTAGACTCAACCTTCGATAAACTTATGAATTGTTGTTACTCCATTCATGGGGATGCATGTTCAAATAGTTGCAACGTTTGTTAAAACGATGGACTTATGAGTTTTACATAAGATGAAGAAGGAAAACATGCTGTTTTCCAGGGGCAATCAAAAATGTTTTCCTATTTTTCTATTCTAAAAAAATGAACGTATTATTGTTATTTGGTTGTAATTAGTTGTCATTTTTTTTTGGTTTTTGGAAAAAAAATATGAAAAGAAAACGTTTTTCTGGGTTTTTAAACCCACAAGCGAAGCAAATGGTAATAAATCTTACCAACTATTTTACCCGACACGACGATATGGCAATAACCACCGAAGATAGTTGTTGAAAGTAATCAGTGCTTTAGGAATTAGCTAAAGTTCTGTTAGAAATATTATTCGGGAGAAAATGCAAAGAAAGTGGAAAACGTAAAGAAAAAGCCAAAAACTAGGATCTAGGAAAACCCCAAAAAATGTGTACGTGATAAAATTTATAATTTATATGCAAAGAAAATTCCTGTAACGTTAAAATCTCTAAAAGACGTTTTAAAGGAACAAGGTGTTTTGATATTGGGCGAAATTCATTGTCTAAATTAGTGAAAAATTTGGGTTTTCGCTACAGGAAGGACTTAATAGGAGATACTTATGCGAGAAACCAGAAATTGCTAGTCAGCGCCTGCAATTAAAAAAAAAAAATATATGAGAATCACACTTCACAATTTAGGGATTAGTTTTTGGATGAGACCTGATATTTTCAATGGAAGCGGAAGCCAATGGCGGCAAATGATTCACCAAGAAGTGTAAAAGAAAAAGAACTGTGGCTTATTTTTATTTTTAAGTAGGAAACTCGTTTTGAATTTTTTTAAATAATAATGAAACACCCTGTATTGTTTAAACCTTTTAATCTGTTTATTTGATATCCTTTTTCTTTAAAAATTTAAAATGAGAAATATTTTTATTATTCTTTCCTCCATCCCATACAAATGATTATTTCAAAAGTTTGTTCCCCTTATTATGTAAAGTTTTTTTTTATTAATTTACTAATAAACAACCAACATCTCTTGAAAAAAAAAGCGGAATTTTTGAAGGGTTTTTTTAAAAGAAACAAATCCTTTGTCAAATATGCTAAAAACGGAACTTCGAACTTGCGAGAAATTAACCCCAAAAAGGAGTATGCGTGGATCAAATTTAAAAAAATTTACAAATTTTTTGCGCCCCCAGTATCATTGCCAGTTCAATGAAATTGAGCTAAGGGCAGGCAAAAAAAAGTGAATATGAAAACGGGTTGGGGGGTGGATTAAAAACAGGAAGTGCAAGTGGGGGAATGTGCGCAGCCCAAATAAATGAAGAATATTGGAGAAAATCAGTGGCTACCGATGAACTTATAAAAATTGGTGGAGCCGAAAAAAATTTAAGAGTCATCGTTATTAATTTAATAATGAGGATCTAAGATGACAATGTGTGATGAGGTATATTAGTTTATCAAATTATTTAGTTCGTTTTATTTGTTAAAATAAAAGTGTATTTAAAATATTGTTTTATTTAAAAAAGAGCGTTTTTTAAAAAAAAAAAGTAAAACAATTTAATGAGTATTAACCATTCTGCTAGGTAATTTTTTTGCCAAAAATAATTAATTTAAAATTGAAAACAAGGGTAGTATTAGAAAAACAAAATTTTTTATCAGAACGTATTTTTAACTACATCTTTCATGTTTTTGAACCCCTACCTTATTTGACATAATATAACATCAAGTTTTTAACCTTTTTAATGAAGGTTTTTTAAACCCGTATCTCAAAAATCAGCTGTTGCATTGTCCGCATATTGAATTAACAAACTTTTTTTTGCCACTGTTTTTGTGGATTAATCATATTGCATTTATGTTATTATTAGAGTAAACCTGACTGTAGGTTTTTTATTTAATTATTACAAAATGGTCCCCCGATGATCAATTAATAGCGAAACTTAATATGGCGGATATTACTCTAAAAACAAGATGACATTTACAGGTGAAGTTTGCATCAGCAATTTATAGGCGTACCTGTGGGTGATTTTAAAAGATCCAGGCAAGATCCTATGAAGGGAAGACCATAGTAGTAAGCGCCAGAACCATATGAGATAGTAGTAAGCTCAAACCATATTAAAGATGAGTAGTGCCTAGGGGAAAGATGTAAGTTAGCTCCGGATGGCACTAAAAAAGCAGGATTTCGTCCCCATGTTAAATTCCATAAGAAAGGAGCCAGAAAAGAAATAGGGTATATCTACTTGCAGAACTTTTTGAAAACTGGTTTTAAAATTATTATTTAAAAATATTCCAAACAAAGTGTTATAACGCAAGCCAACAACAGCCGTTTGCTTATATTTGTTAAAGATGATATTTTTTTAATTTAGTTACAAAAGCGCAACTTTTGAAGTCCTAAATTCATATGCAATTAATAAACAATATGTATGTGATAATTTGGCGAAAAGGTGGGGATTGTCTTACGTCTTCTCCGTATCACTGATGTTAAACCCATAGAGATTTTTGGAACCAAGTAAAATCAAAGACCAGAGCAGAAAATGTTACATCTACTTTAAGTCACAGTTTTATAAATTCGATAAAAAATGAAATTACTAACATACCAGTTGAGAGCTGGAAAAATTCAGTTCAGCACATTATAAAAATTGAGGACTCTTACATTTGTATACAAAACAACATAAATACTATTGTAATTAATCTCAATAATGACTCTGATATTGAAACAGAATTAGATTTAGATATTTAGATTACAAATGTAATTATGTATAGATAATATTGTTATAAATTTATTAAAACTTTGCATATATTGAATTACTTAATGTAATTTTAAGATTATACCTACCTTAATTAACAATAAATTATAAATATTTATAATATTAGAGTCCGTCCATAATGTTCTGTCCTTTAATACCTACTGATTTGCAGTTTTGTTGTTGTCGGCAGGTATAATCCATAAATGAAGGAAAAAGCTAACACGATATACTTTGAGACAAACTATACATCTATTATTTTTACGAATCAGAAATGCAAAGGCACCAAGAATTATTTAAATTAACTGATATTGATACTACACAGCTTTCCGATTTAATATTATAAAAAAGCTTTTTCTTACTTTAAGTTTTTTTTCTGATAATTTTATTAACATTAAATGGTTTTGTTTTTGTTATTTTAGATCTAACAGTGTTTTGGGGTTGAAACATATTACAAAATGGTAAATTTTTTTTTTCATTCGTTAAACTTTTTTCAAAAGTTAAAAAGGTATTGCAAAAATAAATTGGTCATTTTGAATAAATTAAATTTGAGAAAACCTCGATTTTTTTTTACTTTCTTCATCCTGAAGTTTCTAAACTGTGGTAACTGCTGCCTACAAAATATATTTTCTTTTATACCTACAAATCTTCAAGTCCCATGTTAATAAACTGCCTCTTACTTTACTTAAAACATCCCCGGTATGTAAGAGGTTTTAAGCCTTAATGAACATTCTTACGATAAAGAACAAAACGCCTTTTAACAGAGGAAATTCATTCCAAGAAAGTGGCAAACTTAATGTGATTAGGTGTACAAAACTGACAATATTTTGTGTTAATTTTTTTTTGTCAAATGAAATAGGCTCTTTTATTTCGTTAATTATAAAACATTTATCGGGGCAACTAAAGTGGCCAACAGTAAACACTGATTTTTAAGGGGTTGTGTTTATAATTAAGAAGTAAGTTAGTAATACTTAAAACGCCTACAAGATATATTTTGGTTTTTGTAAAGCATATTAAGGTTGGTAAAATAATTTTAAATTAATTACCTATAGAGATTTTATTGCTGCTGTTTTGATTTATCAGCGACCGATATCTCTCTGGGATATGTTAAATTTACATTTGCGGTCAGGTTTCGCTAATAAAATGCAAATTAAATCGATATTAGATCCCCACACTCATATATTTTCTAAAATTCATTTATTAAACACCAATTTGGAAAGGAACCCACTATAAATCGGTTTGAGAGAAAATTGAAAATAAATTTATTTGTTGAGATAAACTTGGTACAGTTTGCTCCATATTCGCAAATTTATAACAAACATTTTGAATTTACCAGTAAGAACGGCCACGCTTTGAATCATGTAAAGTTTCGTACTTCTGAATCAGTTTTAGAATTTATTATTCAACTTTTCTAAAAGATCTCTGTGTGATTAAAGGCAGTATTTTATTTAAAACGAATGGACTTTTAAGGTATTTTGGTACAAATTCAGTTTGAAGAGGGTTATCCATCCAGTACTGAACAGGGGCATATTTTGAATTTTTCATATTTAATTTTTTTTTCCATTTTATGTATTTCTTTCTGATAAAAGAATATTTAGCAAAATTATTTATATTTATAGTAGTTCACTCGTAAATCGGCCTTTCCTAAGAATTAAATAAAATTGAAATACAGGGTTAATAAAAGTGTCTTTTTTCTAATTGAAAAAAAAAACATTTTCTGTGAAGAGATTTTAAATTAAATTGTGGGATTAACATTGTCGGGTATCTTCTGTATGAAAGTTCATTATTTCGGAATATCCGACAACGGTTATACAAAATTTTTTTAAAAACTAATGCAATATAAACGGGTCAAAGTTTTAAGAAATTAAAAAAATAAACTGAACGTTTTGTTAAAAAGATATTGAGTTTTAAAAGTTTACTAAGTATGTTTGTTATTAAGAAATAGTGTCCAAAATTTTAATTTTTTACAATCTCTAGAAGGGTGTATTTTTTGGGCTGGGTGGGTCCAAACAGCGTAAAATAGTATAAAATATAATTGACCTCATGTGTTTTGTGTACAGTCCCACAAAAATAACATTAAAAACCTCTAACTTTGGTTGCGGGATTTGATCTTATTTGAACAGCGCTAAATTTGGGGTCTTTAAAAAACTGATTACGTATTAAACTTTTAAAAAGAAAAAATTAAAAGATCTGACCTGGTTTGGGCCCGTTTAAAGTATTTTTGTTAGATAGAGATGTGGGGTTTGGGGAATGGATAAAAGACGAAGATAAAAGATGTCCATCCATGATTGGGGGTTTGAATTCTGAACGGGTCGAGCTTTACTAACTATAACGCAATAATTTTGTATACGACTGTCGCGGGTGAACTAGCTTAAACCGAAGAGATAGGACATAATATTAAGATTTTTTTTTAATAGGACACACGTTTCTTTGTCCTTTTTTAAAAACGTCTCATTTTTTTTGGCGTTTCAATAAAAAAGTTTTCATATTCATTTCAGAACTTTCAAGTATATACCAAGAGGGCCTTGTGCTTCCGGGGAACAACCATACGAACGAAAAAGAGGAATATGTGTATAACCTTTCTCTCTCGCTCCAACGTTGTGATTGGTCGGCGGGGCTGACTAATCGGTACGTAGATCAGGGTATATACCCCTATTACTGACTATTCAGCATTTGGGGCAGAGAAAAGGTTATAAATTTTCTTTCTTCTTTCTCTCGACGCTTGTTCGCATGGCCAAGTGGCACTGCTGCCTCTGTAGGTTTTTGCTCGAGGGTAACAACGTTAATAATTTAATTAGGTTACACCATTACCAATATGTATTAAAAATAGTAATAAATAATAAACTTTAACAGAAATTTTCCGGGACTTTTTTTTTTTTCTTTTTTTTTTTTAAAAAAAAAATTTTTTAAAAAAAAAATAAGATGCTTTTAAAAACATAACAATGAGCTGTATTATTAAAAAGTTTTATCTTGTCTTTTTATTGTTTAAACCTAATTTTTTTAAACATTTTCTATAAATCTACAAAAACAAAATTTAGAGAGAGAGATAAATATTTCACATTTTTTAACACAAAGACTTTACTGTTTATTCCTTGTTAGATAACCCTATGTATTAGGATCCTTTAAAGCGTAAGGTATGAATAAATGGTCAAATATATGCAAGGTTCCAAGGACCAATCGTACCCAGTATGCCCGTTTAAATAGTGATTATTGCATATGGGTTGATCATTTATTAAGATCTTTTCCGCCATATTTTGGTGGCTAATTTGTTAGGCCTTTTTTCTATTTCTAACCAGAACTAACCGCAGTCATCCTGTAAAACTTATCAATCAATGATCAGCGTAGAGTGAATATTTACTATTTAAAAGGGCATACTGGGGACAATTGGTCCTTTATTTTAGAGTAGGCTGATGGTCTATAACGTTTTAATTGCTTTCGAGAACTTGAAACTTTGCACACTGTGAGCAAAGTTTTGCATACAGTTATGTTGAAATTATACATTTATAGTCTTATTATTTATTGCTGTGTGACATAATTTTTTCACCTTTTTACTTTTAAATACCTTGTAACATATATTTGTTTATTTTATTATTATAATTTTGGTGTTTTTTTCAGATTATTAATTACGATATTGGATCTACTTTTGACATCTTTGCATACTTATGTGACTTTTACTACTCGTATGCAAGGACTCTTTTTTATAACTTGTTGCACATTGTAATATTACATACAGAAAGTATAATTTAAAACCTTTTTTAATTTAATAAAAATAAGGTGCTCTCTTTAGCCAATAAAAATGTATAAAATATTTTTTTGATTGTATTTTTTCTTGTCGCAAACTACAAAAATTTCCTAGCGATTTTGCAGCCTTAATTTAATAAACTTAAAAAAATAAAAAATGGTTATAGGTTATCGTAAATTATGCTTTTTGGTGACAGGGTAATATGTCTTGTGCGTGGATAGGTCCAAATTAAATTTTAATAATACAGTATAGAAATACTTTAAAGATCCCAAATGCTTGTCGATTTAACTAAAAATTGCAATTCAAATACGTACTTTGGTAACGGGAGCGACGATATATAAATACTTAAGCACATACAGCACATGAAGCGTATAATATAAAAAGCACAGAACATTTACTTAATGCCCGGAGGAAATGCAAATCAATTTTTACGTTTCTCCATGGGGATCCTTTGCTCCAAAGAAAATTTGGATCTTTCGCAGATTTTTATTTAACATTTACATTTTTTACCTCGTTATTAAAATACTTAAGTGCTTTAATATTTTTTAACTCTATCAAAAAGTTATTAAATATATTATTTATTTTACATAATAGTTTATTACTATTTTAAAAGATCTCTATTGAGTATATGATAACCACTAGAAAAATTTTTGTCGGGTTATCTTCGCGTTTAATACTATAAAACTGGGCTATTGTTTGTCTCAAGAATTGTTAGAGAAATTATTCAACATATATTTTGTCTTTCCGACCCTTTAACGATATTTTAATATATATACAACCAGTCAAAATAACACCAACACACGTAAAAAATGTAGCGCTTGCCACTAGTGACATGTTAAATATGTAGTGCCTTATGTATTACACATTTTACCAACAGCAGATTTAAATAAAATATATTATCTGACATATGTTACATATATCGTGCGATAAAAACAAAAAATTATTTTATAAAATTTATGTTAAAATTTATTTAAACAAAAAAAAACATAACTCATACCCTTGACATGCACACACAATTTATTACAATTAAAACATCAATACGCATCTAATAATTCATTTTAATTTGGTTAAATTTTTACGTTAATAATATTAAAATTTATGTTAAATGATTATTTTTTATCTTGGAACAGTCCACAAAAGCCATTTAACCAATTTGCATTGTTTTTCATTTTTTATCCAACCCACCGCTATGACTTTCTGATAAAGTGCTGTTGCTAAAATAGCCATTCAATTTGATTATTTTATGCAAATGTAATAACTAAACAATTAGGAAGGGATCTTTTTAGATAAATTAACGTATTTTTAATATTATACCATGGCTAGTTTATAAGTTTTTTACTTTCCCTTCCTTTATAAATAATTAGGTTTTGCAGATTTTCACGTACAGGATCTCCAAATTCCTGTTGTTGGCGCCATAAATTTTAAACAAAATCGGATATAAATTTCAGATTTGGTATATATTCAGTACTTAAGAAAAGTAAATAAACTGTTGTTTTTAAATTGAATATATATATATATATATATATATATATATATATATTATTATTATTATTATTACATATTATTACATATACATACATATATATATATATATATATTATTATTATTATTACATATTATATATTATTATTATATTATATTATATATATTATTATTATATATTATTATTTCCATATATTATATATTATTATTATTATTACATATTATTATTACAGATATATATATATATATATATATATATATATATATATATATATATATATATATATATATATATATATACATATATATATATATATATATATATATATATATATATATATATATATATATATATATATATATATATTATTACATATATATATATATATATATATATATATATATATATATATATATATTATTATTATATATATATATATATGCATATATATATATATATATATGCATATATATATATATATATATATATATATATATATATTAAGTTGAAATGCAAAAGCTTATACATAGGTAAGATCGTAAGAAATTTTAATATTAGGTTTAAACAACATAAATCCTTTTACTGGTTAAATAAAAAAATCAAAATTTTCAATTATACTGTCATAAACAAGTGCAAACCAGTTATATCTTTGTGGTTTAAGTTATTTGGTTTGCAAATTTAGTGTAAACTATGAATCTGCAGTCACATTTTTTTTCATAAAAATGCAGTGTACCGTTATTTGTTTTATTTTTCTGAGTGTATGTCTGTATGAATCCTTATTATATATTGTAAATGGTTTTAAGGTATAATAATTCGTGTATACGAATATTTATCGTATAGATTTTTATATAGATACTAATTAAAAAATTAATTGGTTATAAAAACTTAAATATAATACGTTAAATGTAGTGGCTGTATGCATTCCTGTGCAAAGTCAACCAAAGCAAAAAAAAACCTTGCCAATGCATAATATAATCTAAATTAAAATTATGTGAAATCCCACAGCAAAACATAAAACTACGTAAAAGAATTGGAATGTAAGACAACTAATAAATTACCCCTTTACTCCTTTTTTTTACAACACCTATAGGTTTGGACCCCAATTTTTAAAATATTAAGTTGACTCTTAACCCCTTTTCTTAAATACGATATTGTTTAAAAACAACAGTTTATTTACTTTTCTTAAGTACTACAATACAACACTAAAATAGTCTGCGAGGAATTTCCAAACAAGCTTGTCTCGCCAATAACGGCGCACATTTTGAGCATTTGATAAATAAATTATTTGAACACGATAATTAACACACATTTTTACTTCTAAGTCGCTTCACGTCCATCAATTTAAAGTTTCTTAGTACTGTTGGATAGCAAATTTCATGCCGCTTACAATGATGTGTCACACTATGGGGGTTGCCATTTGACATATCAAAGTGAGGTTAACTGGAGGTTAGAGGTGACCGATAAATTTTATCAAATACGAAATTAAACTTCCCCCTGTATATCTAAATCGACGTGTTTCTTTTTGTTTTTTTGGTGAGTGTTTTTTTTAAAGATATTTAGGGTGGTTCGTTTTGAAATGAAAGCACTGTATATATATATATATATATATATATATATATATATATATATATATATATATATATATATATATATATATATATATATATATATATATATATATATATATATATATATATATATATATATATATATATATATATATATATATATATATATATACATATATATGTTATTCTGTTGGATTTCAAATTCTGGATGAGATCACACTCATCTTCTTCTCGAACTTTCTCGGACGGTAGTCAAAAAGTGAACTGATGTGACCTGTTACTGCGTATTTTTAATGGTCTCGTGGGCGTGGCTTGTGGTGTTGTTCGACCAATCCTGGCGCGCGGCTTCGTGTGACGGGTCCTTCTCGCAGGTTCAGATGGTGTTGGGACGTCGTTGTTTGCGAAACTCTTATGTCTGTCAGCAGGTGAAGCTTCGTTAGGATAGATTTCCATGTATGTGGCAGGCGTTGTGTATCATCCTGTTTATTTAGGTTTTCAAGCCGCTTTTCGATTTCGATTGCTTCCCTTATAATACGAGGGTGTAGATGTTCGCACCTCGCTAGGACTTTTGGTGTTTTTAAAGTCGATCTTGTGGCCAGTTTCCAGTACATGTTGAGCTAGAGAGGATGATGGGTTCTTTGTCGACGGGCATTCTGATGTTCTTCGGCTCTAAAATTTACATGTCTGTTTGTTTGTCCAATGTATGGTGAAGTTATTAATGTGGAACATCTAATTTCATAGACGCCCTGATCTTCGCCGGGGATTCTGTCCTTTGGTGTTGTTAGTATTTCGCCTACTTTGCGGTCCGGTAAAAATGACCTATGTCGTGGCGTCGTAGTAATCGGCTAATTTTTGTCCGGTCGTTCCTTTACGTATGGTAAAAAGGCTTTTTGTTCCTGCTCTTTCGTTCTTTGGGGTCTTCTATCCCTCTTTGCCTTGTTAATTAACATGTTGTTGTAACCGCTGATCTAAGGGCTCCTAATGTTTCTAGTTCCTGCCTTTAGGTGTTTTTCGTCTGATAGCTGCTTTGAGTGTGATGTTAGTGTTTTAACCAATGCATAAAGTTGAGCTGGGTGGTGATGAGGATTCGGCGTTTAGGCAGCGGTTAGTGGTTGCTTTTCGGTACACTGCATGTCCTACTTGCCCGTCTTCGTATTTTGACTAAAACATCTAAAAAGGCGAGCTTCTGGAGTTCTGTTCGGTTTCCATAGTAAATTTTATTTTCGGGTGTCGATTGTTGAGGTGGTCTAGGGAACTCCTGAAGTGTTTCTCTTCCGTGCACATATCACAAATCGTTGCCTATATATCTCACCCATAGTTTTGGTTTCCACTCAAAGGCTTCTAAGGCTCGGGTTTCAAAGTCCTCAAGGAATAAATAAGTTCTGCAAGCGCTGTAGAGAGGTGAGCCCATGGTGCCCCTTCTACCGTCGATAATGTTGTCCTTATATATATATATATATATATATATATATATATATATATATATATATATATATATATATATATATATATATATATATATATATATATATATATATATATATATATATATATATATACCGGGTTTTTATAGTTTATTTTAATTTCTGGGGAATATCAATTTAAAAGAAAAATTATTTGGCTTCTCTCCAGAATAAAGATATTAATAAAAATTATTTTAAAAAATTATCCTTTTTTTAAAATTATTTTGAAACTAGTCTGCTCGAATAATAGTAAAAAAAACATGAAAAGACATGAAAAGGTTAATTTTTATAAAATTTTATTTTTTAAGTACTATAATAAAATAATTATTTTTATGAAAATTATTAAAAATAGAAAATAAACTTAATTGGGAAAAAATTGGAACCCTTATAAGATATATATGTTATTTCAAACTTATTGGTTATCGACGGACGGTGTAAATAAATTATTTGATTATATTACTTAAAACAAATAAGAAACTAAAAATTGTGTTTTATTAACTGACATTGACTTCTGACATGACTTTTAAAAATAGTTACTGGTTAAGGTACACGTGTAGGTACCTTTAATATTTAAAAAATATGTATAAAAAGTAAAAAACTTTTTGCCATATAGATAGGTTTTATAGTTTATTTTGATTTCTGGGAATACCCAAAATTAAAAGAAAAAATTGTTAATATATATATATATATATATATATATATATATATATATATATATATATATATATATATATATATATATATATATATATATATATATATATATATATATATATATATATATATATATATATATATATATATATATATATATATACCACCGATTTATTTATTTAATTAGTAGTGGTGGTGTTTTTATAAAAAAAAACCCTAGAATTTGTTTGTAATGGTCTAAAGTTACTTTATATTGTTATTTCATAAAATATATGCTATTTTATCTAAAATTTTTAAAATATGTCATAGATATGGATTATGTTAGAATATTTTGTTAAAGTTAGGTGTTTATTTCTTTAGTAACTAAGGAATTAAAAGTATCTGTGCCAAATCCATTATTATTTGCGATGATTCCGATGGTATTCAACTTATTTGGGGATTATTATTTTAAAAGAAATTGAAAATTCTGATGGATCATAGATCTGATGCCCGGGTTATGTGCGTATGTAAGTTTTAGGTAGAAATATTTTTGTCCTTTTTTTAAAATCAATTGCAAGAAAATCATTTATATAATTTTTTTCCTTTTAAGTTAATTTTGGACTGTGACTGCTAACTGATAAAGTGTTAATTTTAGATTTTATTATTTTTTTAATTCTTTTTAAATTTAAAAGCAAAAATTTCTTTAATTTTGGCCAGCAGTCGTTTATAGCGTACTTGAATTATTTATAGCTGAATTCAACTGAAAATAAAAATGTCGAAAAACATCTTTAATAGGGAAAAAAACTGTATTATTTGACCCTATTATAAGGGCTATAATATATAAAACCGAAAACGACCCTACTCCCTTACATAACCTTAAAGGAACGGCATCTTTAAACATCGCCTAATGCAGTCATTAATGGCCTCTTGTCTCCGACCCGAAGATAAGTGAACTTGAAGGGTTAATTTCTTATGTAACGGGATACCTTTGTGTTAAGAAGGAATTAATATTAGGTGTTATTTTTTATTGTTTATAAGTGCTAAAATTTTGGCAATATGGGTATAATACAGGGTGCACCACGACAATGGGTATAGTCGTATATTCTAAAGTAATAATTAAAATTAGGATTTTTATCTGGTTTCTTTGGCCTTTATATTATTTAAATAATCTTAACTTTAATTTACATGCTATGTTATTAAAGTAACAACCATAGCCATGTTTATTCCGTCTTTGTGGGCTTTAAGAGCTAATTAATAAACAAGAGTAATATTAAGGGCGATATATGATCGAAACAATTTAACGAATAAAAGCGAACACTCAGAAAAATACCTGTGTAGTTTTTTCATTTTGCTATGTACAATAAAAATGTGTATAAATTTTTTATTTCACAAATCAACACAATGCAGTTTTAAACGACCCATAGTGATTGATAATTTAATACGATTGTAAACATTTAAACCAAGATCAAATTAATTCTGTATATTTATAACTGTATATGTTTAGTAGAAAATAGATTTAAAAATCAACTAAAATTATGTAAGAATATCAAACAATACAGTATTTTTACACATACACGTATGTATGATTTTAAAATAATATTATGTAGTTGTAGCGCACAATCATTGGTATTTGTAATTTAGTGAGAGCCGGCAAAAAATCTAGCTAAAGTTATATTATTTTTAGTAATTTTTACTTATTAAGTTCATCGCCGCTTCTATTAAAAATTTGTATCCAGGGGTTTATGGAACGCTCATCATAAATATGAAGTCATTTTTTGTCGGAACCTCCTAGTTTTTGAATTATGACGTCTCATTTTGACCTAAGCTCAAAACTACGTAAACTTTTCCAAAATTCCGCCTTCCTAAAATTGGTTACACCTAAAAATGGAGGAGTTTATGGTAAAACACAAACTACTTTATAGTTTAAATGTATTTTTACGTTTCTTTTGTTATTACTTTTAAGAAAAAAACACCTAAAAATAAATGCATTTTTTACTTTTAAATAGTCAACAAAGTTTTCTGGGGATTTTGATAGTTTGGAACCATGAAACGCGCGAAACAATTGAATGAGCCTTTTTTTCAAAATTTTAATCTATTTCAATGAAGTTAACATTAACATGCGTTTATTTTATTATTGCCAAAAAAATGTGTTTTTTTTCTTTTTTTAACCGACCTAAAAAAAGGTTATCAATATTATTAGAACTCTTATATTCCCTTGTTCTTACATTGGGTAACTTTTTTGATTTAACGTTTTTTAAAAAAAATTACTCTTTATAAAAACTTCTGCTTACTATAAAAATAATATTAGATTTTTCAAACTTGAGATAGTATGTGATCAAAAATAAAAACAAACAAAATTGACCTATAAGAAAAGTACCCTTAATTTTAATTTTAAAGCAAAATAAAATAAAAAATATTGATTGGCATTAAAAATTTTATCTGTTTCTACTTTTGGTAGACTATTACTGAATATAAACTTAAAAATTTAAATCCTAATTCTGAATGTCCATGTCCATTGCCACCACCTAAATTTGAATTTAAACTGTCAGCTATATTATTTGTCGAAGACATCAGTTTTAATATTTATTTAAGTATGAAAGATAAATTTAAAATTATTTTAATTGTTGGTGAAAATTTTAAAATGTCAAATTTATTTTTAATAATAGTCTATTAAGAGTAAATACAAATATAATTTTTAATGCCAATCAGTATTTTCTTATTCCATTTTGCTCTAAAATTAAAATTAAGGGTACTTGTTCTCTCAATTTTTATTTTTTAAATTTTTAATAATCCTGTATATACTATCTTAAGTTTTTTTTTAATATTATTTTTCCAGTGGAACTTTTTTAAAAGTTTTTTTTTTCGTTACATTATTATTAAACAAGTTTCCCATATGTAAAGAAATTGGAAAAAAAAAATTATTTTATATATATATATATATATATATATATATATATATATATATATATATATATATATATATATATATATATATATATATATATATATATAAAAAAGGAGGAAAATTTGGGCGACCAGTTAAACAAAAAGGTACTAGATTTCTTTGGTATCGGTCCAGGAGAGGGCAATTAAAATGAAACACTTCTTAGTTTAACGAGCTTTCGAAAATTTTATTTTCTTCCTCAAAGGGCTACAATATGGAAAACAAAAAAAAAACATACAATCAAAAAAGGCACATCTTACTCAATTTTAGGTATGCTTACAATAAATGCATTATTTAGAAGGTGGTAACATCAACAACAAACTAGGTTTACAATGTATGGTAACAGGATATCTTTAGTTTTTGAAAAATTCTATTAATGTTTCTTAATAATTAAGCTGATACATTTTTAAAATATTTTAGTTGTTTGTTAAATGTAAGACTAGTACAGAATGATGGATTTCTATACCACTTTATTCGTTTCAGGGATTTTTTCTCCTTTTTTTTAATTTAATATGTATTTATTTAGTTGTTATTTTTTGGAATGCGAGTATAAGGTCCGGGCATATCTAGGTTAAAGTTAAGTTAACAATATCTTAACTTTAACCTAGATATCCTTTTATCATTCTCCTTAAAAAATTAAAAAAAAGGAAAAAACCCTGAAACAGAAAGGGTTTTAAAATCCATCCATTTTACAAATTATTACATTTAACAACAATAAAATAAAAATTATCAGCTTTTAAGAAAAATATGAAATTTTCAAAATTTAAATACATCCTGAACCATACATTGAAAACTCCTTGTTAATGTTATAACCAAATAATCATTTATTGTAAGTATACCTAAAATTGAGAAAGATGTGCCTTTTTTGTTGTCTTTTTTTTTTCCATTTGGAGTTTGAGGAAAGGGTAAAGTAATCGTTAAACGGGTGTTTCCGCCGGAAATTGGTCCCCTTTGTTGTATATATATATATATATATATATATATATATATATATATATATATATATATATATATATATATATATATATATATATATATATATATATATATATATATATATATATTATATATATATATATATATATATATATATTCCAGAGTAATTTTATTGATCCACACAAAAACCATAAATATAACCTGCGTTAATAACCTTTCATATTTAACCCATAAATCCAAAATTTATTTTAAAAAGTGTTTATTTATTGGTTCAAACTTTTAATTTTTATAATTTATTAGTTTCTAAAAAAGCTCTGGCAATAAATAATATGTCGGTCTTTGTTTGGGTTTAAAAGCTTTTTACCAAATTTGTTTTACAGATAGTCAGTATACCAAAGTTACTAAATATACATTTTTTGTTAAAGTATTCGCACTTTTTATTTCCAATATATATGGATTAATTTTTAACAGCTTAATATGTTTTTTAATATCATTAGACACAATAATGTTAAGCCATTTCCTAGCATTAAAAAAATGACAGCTTTAATGGTTGGTCTGTTTAGTTTCTTTATTGCAACCACTAATTAATGGTATATTAAGTATTAAGGTCAGTAAATATTAAGGATATGTTTGGAGATCAAGACGCAGTTAAGATCTCCAAAACAACCAAAACCAGTAAGAACTAACTGACCGTGAAGCTTACGCTATTTTTTGCTGGCTCAAAATAGTTGACTAGGAATATAAAAGAAGACCAAAATATATTTTTAGGTATATCAAACACTTTAATCAAATACCTAGCTGGTATATTGAGTTTCTATGACAAGAAATTTATTATTTGTTATTTGTATCCCATTTGTTACAGAATTGTCAACTTTGGCTCGTTAATTTCGATTTTGTGTAAGATAAAAAAGATTATTTTTGACGGAAATCTTCTCCCACCAGTTAAATTTAATTTAATAACTGTTCTAATTGTAATACTATTTTGAATTAAATTGTATTTATAAATAGGTCCATATTTCTATTTACAAGGTTTTCAAATGAGTGACAGTGATGCTTACGCTATTTTTTGCTCGCTCAAAATATTGAATTGACTGGGTATATAAAAATAGACCAAAATATATTGTTAGGTATAGCAAACACCTTAATCAAATACCTAGCTGGTATATTAAGTTTCTATGGCAAGAAATTTAATATTTGTTATTATTTGTATCCCATTTGTCACAGATTTGTCAATTCTGGCTCGTTAAATTCGATTTTATGTAAGATAAAGTGATTATTTTTAACAGAAAACTTCTTCCACCAGTTACGTTTAATAACTGTTCTAATTGTGATATTTTTTTTATTTTAAGTTAATTTATAAATAGGTCCATATTTCTATTTACGGGTTTTTTTTTAAATTACTGACAGTGATGCTAAGGCTATTTTTTGCTCGCTTAAAATATTTAGTTGACTGGGAATATAAAAATAGACCAAAAATATATTGTTATGTATATCAAACATTTTAATCATATAATTAGCTGGTATATTAAGTTTCTATGAAAAGAAATTTATTCTTTGTTATTTGTATTTTTAATACTATTTTGAATTAAATTTGATTTATAAATAGGTTCATATTTCTGTTTACAAGGTTGACAAATTACTGATTTGTAAGTGATTACTTACCGATCAGGAGTCGGTAAGTATTCACCTACCGGTCAGTAATTTCTTACCATCACTTAGAGATGACACAATCTTACTAGTAAAGTGGCAATATTACATGAGCGTACAAAAAAATATATTTAAAGTTTGTTTATTTTTATTGTAACTGAGATATTTTGGAACATTTATGTTTTACTAGTTCATTATTGTGTGTTTTTTTGCTAAGTTACCAACTGCATTGTAGTGCACTTTATACCCGTGCGGACATAAAGTGCATAATAAGGCCCGCGCGGACATAAATTGCACTTTATGGCCACGCGGGCATAAAGACAAAAAAATTAAAGAGCTAACGTCATTTAAGAAGCTAGATCTTTTAATAATGTATGGATCAGGTATGAGTAGGAAGAAAAATTTGATTGGCTTTTTCCACAAATCTTTCCATCAATCCAAACCTTTTAGGTTTGACAGCTAGCAAAATTTGATTTGCCTAGAAACGATTATAAGCCAACTTTTATAAAAAGAAAATGTTAAAATCAAATTTAAGTCTTTGTATTTTTTAAAATATTTACTAGTATGACATAAAAGTTTGAATACACCGCGGGTATTAATAGATGTGTATTGCCCTCGGGCGACCTACAAACCCTCGTCGCCCTTAGGGCATAAAAATCTACTTAATACCCTTAGTACACAAAAAACTATTTTTAGTAAATAAAGAAATAATAATAAATAAACATTTATAATAAAAACTCTTAAATAATAAAACTTTACAATGTTCATTAAAAAAATTTCCGCTTTCATTTTAATTTTTAAAAATATTTGTGTAAACATATTGCAAGGACTTAAAAAATAAATTAATCAAAATCTATAAATACAACCATGTGTAATTAAAATTGTTCGTTAAAAGTAAATCACTATTTACGGCAAAAACGCAAAGCCTGGTTTAAACCCAACCTATTGTGGTTTTTATGCGGATTTTAATATAATGCCTGGTAAACGTATTTTGCATGTGCCTGAATTATTTTGTATTGGTAAGTGATTACGGTATATATTGTATAAAACGTACCGTTCTGAAGAGCTTTTGTATGCGTTTTAGGTTTGTTAAAATCGTCAGATGCGCGTCAAATTTTAATCAACTTATTAAAAAAATTGGGAATATTGCATTTTTGTTGTTAATAATTTTTGTTATGTAACTGGACAGAATTAATTAACAAGAGTCCCATGGGGATTATGGCCGTGTAAATATTATGTATTTTATACTGTAATTAATATTTGAAATACGTGGATAACAAATTATTATGTTAAAGGATTTTCAGAAAACCACGTGGGTGGAAACAACAATTGACTGACAGAACTAAGTTTAATTTGTCACTTGAATGCTTGAAAGGGTCAATCTATGTGTTCGACATTTTCTTAATTAAAGGGTCTCACCGAGTTTCCAAATAAAATCTGCGCTAAAAGGAGTTGCATCCGCTAACTTCAAAATTGTTTTTCTACGAAACTGTGACAGATATTTAAATAAAACCAAAGTGTCATGGAAGCTTATATTTAGTATTTTATTTTATAATTTTTTATAATTTTTTAACCAGTCATAAGCCCGGATCCCAAAATGTAAAATATTAACGGTGGTTTTTTGAGGCTAATCCTTGAGGTACACCATACAAAAAACTTACGTATTATCACTAAGTATTCAACTATTACTCATACCAATAACATGAATATGCGACACGTGGGACATATTTAATAATAATAATGAATTTCTATGTAGGTAGGCACATAGTGTATTCTGGCCATTCCAATGAAAGTCATTAAAATTAAAATAAAAAATAGCTCATTATGGTATATAAAACCTATATTTTTATTTTTTTATTTAAAAGTAAATATAATTCAATCTTAATCAATATTTTCTTCTATAGTTGTAAAGGTTGTACCAACATTAGTATGATTAAATATAGTGTTAATATATCAGCAGTCCTAACGCTGTTTGATTGGTAACAGTCGTACCAAGCAACAATTTACAGTTCTATTTCCAATCACAGGTGGATTTTCTTATGCCCTCATATTAGGGTTGTATGCAATAAAACAATAATATGTCTTGCTATTGATATGTCAAGAACAAACTTTCCTCCTCATATAATGTTGTCACCAACCAACAGCTCATTGAGGTAGCATACGGCTTGTGGTATTTAATATGTTTTAAAGTCCTTGTTCTTCTTCTTCTTCTTTTTCCTGAGAGCCGTCTTTCACTACCGGAGGCAGCGCAGTCCTTGTTGGGTACTCGTCAAAAATATTTATACAATAAAGCTGCTTGGATCCTGGCTTATGATGATGGTTGAGAAATTATTTTAAAAAATGTGAAATGAAATACTAAATATTAGCTTCTATGTCGCTTTGGTTTCATTTAAATATCTATCACAGTTTCGTAAAAAAACAATTTTAAAGTTAGAGATTGCAACCCCTTTTTTACAAAAATGAATAAAGCTTGGAGTATGATAATTGGCCAAATATTATTTCCAACAACCAGAAACATAATCAAGGCACTAAGCAACGACGCCATATGGAAACTCGGTGAGACCCTTTGGTTCAATAATATTCTACCATTACTATGTGTGAGAACACTGACAGACAACCATTTACACTTTCCCGACTCCATCCACATTTATAAACTGGGTATGCTGCCAACCCTACGAGTTATATATCTAAAAAAGTACAGTTCAGTAAGAAGTTTTATCAGTATTTTTCATAAAAGTTGGTGCATGGTACCGAACTGTATTAACAGTTGTTAGTGTTGATAAAAGTCGGAGGATTTATGAAGTAAGTAAAAAATTTGAAAACTGTTTAAGAGTAATGAAGTCTTTTATTTAAAAAATATAAATGCTTTTAAAAAGCAAAAAATGCTCTTAAATCGAAGAGCCATTCTTTAGACATGTCAAATAAAATATTTAAGAATAAAATAAACAAGTTCTATAACTATCAGCCATCGATATTTAAAAGAATTTTATAAATATAATTAAATATCATATCTAATAAATTTTATATATTTATTGAATATCCAATAAAATATTAAATTTAATGGGTTCTGCGTTTACAGCACAGCAGAACTTAAACTGTAATAAAATACTAATCGATCTTTTTTGAATGAGAGTATGGTTCACCTATATAATACACTTTAAAATCCATCACCCACACCAGGTAATCTGGGTTTACACAAAATCCATATGTACGGTTTTATAAAGATAATCCTCGTAAAGCCCTCAATAGCTAGGGCATAAATCAACATCTAAATTTTTGTCATAAATGGAGGTGTATTTTAAAAGACAGTTATCTCTTGGTTTAAATGTGAATTTAACAGTTATTTGAAAGAGTTTAATAGCACCCCAATTTATGCCATAGATTTTTATGATACGAGTAATAAAATTATTTTTTGCAACATAAAGTTTTACTGCATTAAATATATATACCAAAAACCTTTGTCCTGGTACAACTTTTATTCTTGACCAAACTAAAAATTATTTTAAATGCATACATTGTGTTTTCATGGTATTTTATATTTTTTTAAACTTGGAAGTTTTTTTATCCAACGTGTGGGTTTTTCCAATACGTCTCCGCATTTTAATTTTTTTCTATAGCTTTGAAGTGTAAATTTTTATTTATTATTACTGAACGTTCACCAACCAAGCAGAAATCACCAAAACTAACCTAACTTATATTACCTCTAGTTGTTAGCGCTTCTTGATTAACTTAAGCTATATGTTGTCGATACTTTTATTGTATGGACAGGTAATGACAAAGAACTTGAAGGTTTCTTAAAACATCTTAATTGCCTCCGACCTTTTATTAAATTCATAATGGAGAAGGAGCAAAATTCGGACCTACCTTTAATCACACTAACGAAACCAAAAAGGGGGTTATAGGTACTCTAACAGTAGGGAATCCCTGCAAGAGGAAATAGGTAACATAACTACGGATCTTAAGCACAATGGATACAGTGAGAGACTAGTAAAGGAAACAATCGAAAAATATCAAAATAAGACAAGAAACTCTAACTTGAACAAGACTCCACGTGAGCAAATATCTATGACAATACCATATATTAAAGGAACTTCGGAAAAGATTCGCAGAATCGCGAATAAGTATAACATTAAAACGGCTTCTAAATCCCAAACTACTCTAAAAAGTATTCTTACTAAGACGAGACCAGACAACAATGTTTCAAATAATGACTGTATCTACCAAATTCCCTGCGAATATGGTGAGGTATACATCGGGGAAACAAAAAGACCCCTTGAAGTTAGAGTTAAAGAACACAAAAAACATACAGAACGGGGTGATAGTCGAAGTCAGGGATTGCCGAACATGCTTGGTCAAAACAACATATAATGGTAAAAAGCAAAAACCATTCATAAAGAAACCCATGGAAAGAAAAGAAAATTTAAAGAAGCTGTAATAATTGTAAACAACCAAAATGTATTTAGCAAGCCTAGCCTCAATATTCCCAATATCTGGCAGCCCTTGCTGAACCGTAAAAAGTCGGTCAAGCTTCGGTGAACAAGGGATAGTATACATCGTAGCTTTTAAGAATAGTTTTTAGTTATCACTTGAAAACGTTTGGAGATACATCACTAACCGAAACGTTTGTAATAATTAAAAAAATAAGACAATGGAAGTAAATTTTTATTGTAATTGTTAATATATATATATATATATATATATATATATATATATATATATATATATATATATATATATATATATATATATATATATATATATATATATATATATATATACAAATGTTTTATTGTTTTTTTTTCTTATTATAGCTTAATTGTCAATGTGTATTTATTGACAAAATGAAATTCATGTTAAAAATTGAAAATGCTCAAACCGCGCCGTGAAGCTAATAAAAATATCAAAAAAACGTTAATAGTTAATTGTCCTTTTATATGTCTCTAAGAACTCAGTCAAGGAATTTGAGATACTCTATGGGTAATAAATTAGTCATAGTAATTAGTCAGTCAAAAGGAAAAATTACTATTTTTTTAAGTGACCATGATTTGAAACTACCCTTTTGTCTAAAGATTTTTAAAAATGTAAAAAATGTTGATTTTTTAATATTTGTATGTAATTTTTAAATGTTTGATATATAAGAACATAGAACTTTGCCAAAAAGATTCACAAGTTATTATCTAAATGATGTTAATTACAATATTAATAATAATGCCATTTTTTTTACTCGGCGAAGTTCAGGTAACCCAGTTAAAATTAAGATTTACGAAAAGAAAATATATACTACATATCAAAAGGTTTTTCTAGGCTAATATGTAATAATGTGATGAAACTTAATTTTAATGTAAACAAGAAACATAACATTGGATCTATATTAATAATAAACATTGAATTCTAAGATATTTTAAACGTTAATTTTAATTCCCTGAAACAAACACAATTTATACCCTTTTTTAAACCACCATGGAAAAAAATAGTTTTGGATATTAAATTAGGTTTATCGTCAGGCAGTGTAAAGAGTGTAATATATGAAACTATTTTCATAAACACAATATTTATACTATAAAAAGTAGTAAAAACATATTTTTTAAATTCAGCTCATTAAACTGGAATTCATTTAAAATTTATTTTCAAAATAGTATTTATTCATTAGAAATATTTAAAAAAATATTAGTTTTCATAAACTAAAATAGATTTTAAACCAAATAAAGTAGATATTGTATTGCACTTAACAATATAAAGAGTTAAAGCTGCATTAACCCAGTTTTAAACTTTAGAGGTAAGCATATGTAGGTATAAATTTAGGTTCTTTAGTGATGTATAGGTTGAAAGTGCTTTTAAATTAATTAAATATAAAACTTCAAATGTGAATATAAAGTACAGGGTGGTCTAAAAAGTTGGTAATATTTGGTAGCGATGTAGAAAATTTTGTAGGGGGATAGGGAAATTTAGTCACCTTGCAGTGTTGGGAGAGGAGCGTTTGTTTTGTGTACACGAGTATTACCGCAATAACAATTCTGCCACTATTGCTCGCCGTAAATTTTGACAACATTTCAATTTGCACGATGTTCAGCAATATCCATATGTCCAAGCCTTCAATTGATTACAAAATGGGTTCGCAAGTTTGAGGAAACTGGTTCAACGTTAAATAAACGCATCCCTGGTCGTCCAAGATCAGGAAGAAGCGCTAAAAACATTGAAAGAGTGAGAATTAAGGTAATTGTAATCGAATTACTTTTTAAAAGTAATTGCGACAGCTCTGTCGAGAGTAAACCACCTTAAAATTATGCTATACAAGCATGCGGATACAAAGTGGGTTTTCAGTGAGATTCTGTGGTATTCCGTAAAAAGACAGTCCCATCACAATACTGTGATAATATATTTTGGCAACCTATTTTTGTAAATATATTTTTATTTTAAGAAAATCATTAAATTATTTAATTTCCTAAAAAAATTATTTTAACTTTTTAACAAAAATTAGTCGTATTTTTCAATAACGTCATTTTAAAAGGAGATATAAATGTTCAGCAGTAAGCATAATTTAAAAGAAAACGTCGCAATAAACTTTGCTTAACTTGCCGAAGAACTTAAACCTTTTAAAGGTGGTTATACAAACAAATTAAGAACATTAAATGGCGTCTGTTTAATATTTTGAAGAGCATAAAACTAGAAGTTTAGTTCTCGTAAGCATAGAGCTTATTAAACTTTACTTTTCGTCCCTAAAAAGCATATTGTTTTGTTAATTTTTATAAAAAAGAGAAACAAGTTTTTAGGATAGCTGAGTAAATCTTTTATTGTTGAACTGTACCCAACAAAACTTAATAATTTATTTTTGTATGTCCTACAAACCAATAAGGAAAACAAATGGGTCCAAAGTTTTAATGGGAAAATTTAAAGTACATTTTTAGATGCCCTTGTTCCACTTGACTATACATAAATAAAACTTTGGATACTCTATGACGAATACTAATAAAAAAAGGAAACAAGTGATCTGATTATTGTTTTTTAGTTTGACACTTTTTTATAGAAAATAAAGTGTCGGGCTTATGCTACCTAAATTTTTATTGCTTATCCAGTGTAAACTAGAACATGTTGAATATTGTTAACTGAAATCGATGGATTGCGAAATATATTCATAATTGTTTGTTCTTGTTTACTTGCTCCTAAACTAGGTTTTTTTATTAAATACAACAGTATCCCTAAATTGCCAAAAAAAGTCATATATAAATACAATCGAATAAATATTTAAAATTAGGTAATTTAAAAAAAAAAAAAAAAAATAAGAGTAATAATTTTAACTGTCACTGGACAGTAAGCTGCCACTTTCTTAGAATCAAACGACAAAGTTGCTTCTTAACCCGTTTTCCATAGTGACAAGCAACAAAGTAATTTGCGTGTTGTTGTAGAAGACAAACCAAAAAGTAACTTTTCATCAGTGTTACAATCTTCAGTAATACTTGTTATGTCGTTTACATTTTTATAAACATGTAATTTATAGAGAACACATACTGTAACTGGATTTGTGTTTTTCGTAGTTTTATAATTTTTTGACAAGTTTTAATATTATATTAATTTTTAAAATTTAAATAAAAAATTTTATTTTAATTTAATAAAAAAAAATATTTAAAAATAAAAAAAAAAAATTATAATATATTTAAATATATTTATTAAAATATTCAAATTGTTTGGTTAAACCTGATAAGCAAAAAAATTTATAATTAAAATATATTATAAATTAATTATATTATAATATTTAATATAATAAAAATTTATATAAAATTTTATATTTATAAAAAAATAATATTATTTTTTCCCATAAATTTTTTTAATATTTTGAAAAAAAAAATAAAAATTGTTATTAATTAAAAATTTTTTTAAAATTTTAACAAGGTCCAATAATTAAATTTTTAAATTTAAAATTTTCTTTTATTATTTTTTTTTTTGTAACGTAATATATTTTTAAAATTTTTTTTTTTTAATAAAAAATTATTACTAATAGTTGATACAAGAATGTAAGTACCGGTAGGATTACTGTTTATTTAAATTTGCTACCAACATTAGGGGTACTAGTCCATTTTAAAAGGTTAAAAAAACACAATAAAAAAAATCTTATCTATTTTAATAAATAATAACATAAATTTATAATTTTATGTCATGTTTTAAGAATACAAAAAAAAAACGATTTTCTAAAAATTCTAAAGTGAACTAGTACGTTAAGCCAAAATTGATACCAAAATTAAGTTTTAGTTAATCTGACAGTTATTATTAAAGAATGTTTTTTCATGCGAACTTTTCGGCAGTCACAAAAAGTTTTTGTATAAAGTATGTGTTATTTTAAAAAATATTAATTACCTTCCCAAAAACTATTAGTAAGATAACGTGCAAAAATTATCATATTTTAAAATAATAAATAAATAATGGTAATTATCGGTGATATTAATAAAATTTTATTAAACCTTATACCAGTCACACAAACAAATAAGTCGTGTATCTAAAAAAATTGCTAAACCTAATTTTAGTTGTTGTTCCACCTCTTATTAAATTTAAGGATTTTTTTACTGTAGAATTAAAGCATTTACTCTAGCAAGCAGGTACGATTCAATAATATTATTAAAATTATTGTGTTCAATAAAGAAATAAAATTATTTTAACTGAATAACATATATACAATTAGTGCTATACAGCGTGTATCAGCAAAATGGAATAAATTCAATAATAAATAAACGGGGGCGTGTTCGAAAAAACACTCGGACACGGGTAGCCGTATTTTTAGCGCATTTTTTTCAGTAAATACTTTTATACAGGGTGTGTCATGTAAAAAAAATTAATAATATACAGGGTGTTGCATTTAAATTAAGAAAGTTGATATTGGCCACCGTCACATGACACACCTTGTATAAACAGTTTTAGTTGAAAAAAATGCGCAGTTAAAAATACCAATCGACATGTCCGAGCATTTTTTCAAATACATACATACATACATTTTTTGGCTGATCCACACTGTATACCATGTATACTATTTTTTTGCACATATGCAAAAATCTGTATAACTTAAAACCGGTAAAGTTTACTTTAAACTAATTAACCTAATAATAAATTTGCTCTGCAGAGTTCCCACGCAATATTACGTCCACTTTATTACTGTCATAACTTTTACAGCGTTGAAACCAAAGTTATTTTTGCATCCATTAAAGTTTGGTTTTTTAAAGGCTTTTTCATGAAATATACACAGAAGCTTTTTGGAGTTCAAAGCCTTCTTTTTTTTAATCATTTTTCAAGAATTATTTCCCTCAAAGAGATTAATCTCTTTGGATTTGTATTTTACTAGTTTACTCAAAAGCCCCAGCATGTGGTAAAAACTGACTTTCAAGTTTTAGATATACGTTTTTTCTTTATCGCTAGTAGCTTAATATCAGAACCGTTCATATTCAATATAATTGAGGTTTTAAATTACATGTCACAACTTTACTAAAACAAATAGGAATACGGAAGTTCAAAGTTGATTGCTTAATTAACAGTTTATTTAAAGTAATTGCTAAAATATAGATGTTTGATATAACTGTTTGTTTATCCTATTTTTTTAATTAACTTTAACTTAATTTGACACAAGTTTTCAAATAAAACTGTTAAAAAAAAGCAAAAAATTAATAACAATAAGAAGTAGAACAACCATAATTGTATGCGTAGTTCCACTGTATTAAAGTTTATTAAAGTAGGCTTAAATAAAACTGATAAAAAAATACTGTAGCTACTTGAATAGTTGGTTGGATAATTTAATTGACGCTGGTCATATGGCTATTTTTTGCACAGCGGCCTTTTGGCTAATTATACTTCCCTTTCTTGTTATAAAAACCGGCTTTTTTTAATTGGCCCCCTAAAATATAAAATCGGTGTTTGGGGGTTTTAAGTAAAAATTTATTATAAGACTATGATAGAAACTTTTATATAGGCAGTTGCTAGTTTATCTGCTTCCTCACTGCCTTCCATTTCCTAGTTTTCAGAAACTTATGGGGGATAAAAGGGGTTTTAAAGGCATTTTTTTCCCCTTACAAAGCACCTTTTTTTAGGTCACTATATAT
>JAHBCN010007773.1:41916-66459 GCA_019359885.1 Listronotus oregonensis | reverse complement strand
TCACGTGATATTAGCAGTTGGAACAAATCACTGGTAGCGCTAAAGTTATTGATGGTCAGTGAAACGTCTTTCCCGTTGAAACGTCAGTCATTTAAAAAAAAAATGACAAACAAAAAAGGATGGCTGTTTTGAGGAATTTGAACGATTCAACAATACGAACAAAAATCGTTGAATGGAAGTGTTCTTTTTATGCTGATGCGGCCACACTCAGTGATACCATGTCGAGCGAAAGCGACGAAGAAGTCGTCATGGATCTAAAAGAAGAAATTAAAAACATAAAAATGTAATCAGTCTGACGAGGGCCAACATCGATGCCCTTAATGCAAAATTTGCCGATTTTCAGCACCCCCCTGCGATGTCAAAGGAATATGACGATTTAACTTCAAAGCTACATGAACTTGAAGAAAACAAACTGGTTGACTGAGCAATCGAGTAATAGGGGTACTAAGGGAAAGTTCTCACAGGTAATCATTTACTTTAATTTAGTACTTTTCTTTGGTTTTACTTTGTTCTGTAATTTCCCAAATTTTTTAAAATGATTTTTAAAGATTTCATTTCATTTTTTAATAAGGAAAGTCTTGAAGACTATATAAATCAATCTTTTAAAAAATTGGGGTTTTAGTTATAAATCTTTACTTCTTTTAAACTTTCATTATTAATAACTTAGGCAGGCTTTACATGGCAAGTCTTTACTTCAGTTTATTTTTGCAAAAAATTCAACAATATATTTCACCAATATTTATTTTATTTATATATTTACCATTAATAAGAAAAAAATATTAATATCGTCAAATATTCAAAATCTAAAAAGTACTCAAATCTACAAACTACAGAAAAAACAAAACACTAATGCGGGTATGTTACAATATTACAACATTACAAAAAAAGTATATACTACCTTTAAAAAAAACAGTAATAACAATAATACCACCAAAAAAAAAAATAATGGGGAAAAAAGGCCAAAAAAATTTTTAAAATCATTAACACTAAAAAACATTTATCAAAAAAAAGTGATTTTATTAAACTTTCTAGAAGTTAAAAAATATTGATCATTTTAATTTTTTTTTTTAAAACCCCAATTGATTTCAGTGTTTTTTTTGGGATGGTGGTCAAAGACAATAAAAAGATAAGTATGTTTTAAAAGTTTTTGTCGGATTCATATTTCAGTAAGTATATTTTCGGGATTGCTCGCCCTTTAAAATTTTTTTTGAAAATGGGACCACTTCGGGCCGGGGTTTCCGGGGGAAAACCCCTAAGCCTGCTCAGCCCTATTGACCCCTATAAACTTGCAAATCGCCTGCAAAAAAAAACCCACAAAAAAACTTAAAAAATTAAGAACACTAATCTACGTTTCGGTGGCAAGTCGGCTACGGTTGTCAAGATAAAATTTAAAAAAAAAATAAAAATTTAAACTAAATTTTAAGAAGATTTTTAATTAAAAAAATTTAAAAAATTTGATAGCTTTTTAAGTTTATGATGTTTTGTCATAAAAATAAATACCCGACCTGAACCGAAGTGGTCCCCTTTTCTAAAAAAATTTAAAAATAAGGTGGATCCCAAAGAAATATACTAATATAAAATGATGTTTCTTTTGTGGTATGCGATCAGAAGTGAAAGTTTATAAAGTGATGCTTAGCCTAGTTGTCAAAATAGGTCTTTTGAGCCAGCCTGGTTGAACCTGGTTGAACATTAGAATATCTGTTTAGAAGTAAAGAGCAGTAAAAAGCTTAAAAAATATTGGTCATTCCTAATATTTTTAAAATGCGCTAATTGAATCAGTGTTTTTTGGTATATAGTGAAACAAAAAATTGATGCTTGGTAGTGGAAAGCGTTGGCTAAAAAAAGGGAAGATTTATAAAATTTTTGTCATTAATAAACACTTCTAATCTTCTAATTATAAAAAATTCAAAGTCTTTTAATTTGCACATAATGTCACCGGAAGTTGTTTTTTTTAAATTTAAATGCAGTTTTTTGGGAAAATACTTTTAGGTTAGAAAAAAACCTTTTTAAAAAAAAAAGATATTATTTAATAATGAAAAATACTATTCACTTAAAATATAAATCCCACAAAAAATTTGGGCATAAATTTAAACTTGCATTTCTGCAATGATTAAAGGTAAATATCTTTCAAAATGTAAAATTTAAAAAATAATAAACTTAAAAATTGTTATAGTTACTTGAGCCAGTGGCGGCTCTTCCTTAGGTTTGCGGGTTTTGCGCAACCCCCAAAAAAGGTTTAAAAAAAAATTTTAAAAAAATATATATTTTAATCATTACATAGTTAAATTTTTTTATTAAAAAAATCTGTATTTATTTATCTGGAAATAACAGCCAAATTATTAAAATAACTTGAATGCTTTTAAAATATATTAATTTAATTGCGCGTCGCATCCTCGAAGCCGATGCTGATGCGATGGTTGCAATCAAAATGCAAACCCAGTTGGATTTATTATGAGTACGCGTAAGTATATGGAGTTGCCATCTTGGCTTTTGGGGCCTCATAAGCGGCATGATGTTTGCAGTTAGAGTGCAAAGTTTGTTTATCTCGCGGGCTGTTTTTACGATTTATTGAAGTATAATTTGTTTTTTTGGTTATCCCAGTACTTTAATTGCTTTTTTTTGAAATCTTTTGTGTGTTTAAAATAATTCGGTTTAATTGCAGAGCGTTTGGTGGCTGATTTTTAGCTGATAAAGCGGAAATAAAAAAGGCCAATTACTCATTTAAAAAAAAAACAATCTTTTCAAGTAAAAAAATGTGTTTTACTAGAACATTTAATGCTAAGCTCTATAAAAACATACGTGGATGTGTCCCCAAAAGCCATGTTTAAGTCTGTCTATTTATTTTCTTTAAATTTCATTTATTTTTTAAAATAAACATTAGGATTGCAACCCTTACTTTTTAACCCACGAGCCGCCACTGACTTGAGCTAGTCGCATAACAAAATATAAACACTAAGCAATGCTAAACTAAAAACAAAAAAAAAACTTTGTTTGGTATCTCCATGTCCAAATATCGAAAAATCATCCTGTATTCATTGTGAAATGCCTTAATTCCATAGAAACATAATTGGGACATGATGGGTAAATAAATAAGTACTTAACCCCACCCGGACTTAGCTATAGTTATCTGGGGATGAGGCCTCAAGAATTTAAAAGGGAATTTGATTATTTAATCAGATAAGGTGGGCGCATCAAAGTTTATACCAACCATTGTAGATCAATAATTACCGGAAATATTTATTTTTTACTTACAAGTATTCCCTTTTGACAATATTTCCAAAGGAAAATGAAACCAAAAAAAAAAAATAGTGAGCAAACCCTTTTTTCCAAAAGGCCTCAAACTTGTATGTAAAATTTTTTAAAATTAAATTTTTTAATAGGTTTCCAATTTAAAAAAAAAAAAAAAAAAAAATTTTCATTAACAAAGATTATAAACAATATATATTAAAAGATAAAAAAATATTAAACAAATCAAAAAACATGAATAAACATTATCACGGAAATAGAATTAAAAATATTAAAATACAAACAGAAATTAAAAGCGTCAATTTTTTAAAATTTCCCAAAATTCCCCCTTTTACTACTAAGAGTTAAAAACTTAAAAATTGGTTAAAATATTCGGCAATGAATAGTGGCCTTTGGAATCAACAAAAATTTTAAACCCCCCTCTAAATTTTATTTGGTCATTCCCTTACTTCATGAGGCAAAGGTTTTAAAAATCTTTTTACATTATAAATTACCGAATTTTTAATTTGTGCTGAATGGTTTTATTCCAGTCTGCCCGGTTATGTAAAAATTACTTTAAAATTTTATTGTACCCAAAATTTTTATAAATAAGACAGAAGCAAGAATAAAAAAAAGAAGTGTCAAATTTTATTTCATAAATAAAGGTTTGAGGGAATTTTTGCTTTTTCCCACAATGTTCAGGACGTTTTGCAAAAAAGCGGGGAAAAAATTGACCAATTGCCCCAAAAAAACCAAAAGTGAAGGGGGGAAAAAAACATGATTTTTTGTTTTTTTTTTTTAAATACACAATTGAAGTTTTAATGCCTTTTTCTTTAAAAATTCTCCTATCTCCAATTTTTTGTTTTTATAAACTCTTATTTAAATTTTTCCCGAGAAAGATTGCATTTTTGAAAATTCCTGTCAAACACCCAGATTTCCCGGCTACATAAGGGGGGGAACGGGACGGGCGTCATTTCCTGTTAAGATCGTGCGCGCGAGATTGTTTTTAGGCCAACTAAAATTTTTTATATTTGTAAAATATAAAAATTTTTTTAAATTGTTTCAAGAAGGGAGAAAGAAAAAACCTTATCTGGCATTTTTTTAAAGAAAAATGGGGAAAGCGGGGGGAAAAACCGGGATGTCCCCTACTTTTAAAAAATTTTAATTTGGAAATGCAAGGGTTGGTGGAGAGGATAAAAAACACGGGGAAAAAAAGTAAATAATGAAGACATCATATATAATACTATAGTGACTTCATTTTTAACTTATCCAATCACAATCATTTTAACCGTAAGTACCTTTTTATTATTTGTTAATTTTTAAAAATGGGTTGAAATTTTTTTCCAATTTTCCATGTTTGGAAATTTTTAAAAACTTTTTTTTACAACAATGTGATCAATGTGTTGGTTTCTGGTGCACTTTATGTGTCACGGAATTTCACAATTTTTGAAAATGCTTTAAATTTGATACTTTTTTTTAACACTAAACACTATTTGCAAAAAAAAAATTTTTGGATGAACAATATTTTCTGAAAAAAATACAATTTTTTTATTTTTTATCCAAGTAACTATTAAGGATGTAACTATGACAACACAAACCTTTATTTCTCAAAAAGTGGCTCATTCAACGATTTTTTTTTTTTGCTTTAAATTAAATCGATTCTATTTAGGGCTCATCAAACCAAACTAGAAAAATTATAAAATTCCGTGACACTAAAGCGACCAGACCCAATGTTTTTTCCCTAGATACTTTACATACATCTATCATCTATGGACGATTGAAGCCTCATATTTTTTTTTTTTAATTGCAGGTGCAACGTACTTCAAGCATAAATATGTCACAAATTCAAACTGAACAAAACTTTCAGCAAGCAAGTACGTCGCACTCAGTTTCCCTTCAACCCCCAGTAAACAAAAAAAGAAAAGAATGTAATATGACAATACTGACATTACTGACACAACTTCTTCTGGATCTTTTGATGTCTTTTGTTGTACGTACTAGTAAGCCTGCCAAAAATGAAATTATAACAGATTGCCAGAGCCCTCTATGCAATAATAGCAGTTTCATCTGCCTGAGCAATCCGAAGTTAAGAAAGCTTGCACTATGCGACCTGGATATGTACCCGCCCAGTCGAAACAATGTGTCAGGCAGACTGTTGATCAAATATATCCAAAGAAAGAAGCAAATGCTTTAAGGGTTGTCTAGAGTAACGTTTGTTTTTTCACTCGATGGATGGTCTAATGTGCATAATGAACCCATAGTATGTGCAACAGTTACTGCAGAAAATGGCTCCCCCTTTTTCTATTTGACACTGTAGATACAACTGGGCATCCACATACATCCGACTACCTTTAAAAAGAAATTGCAGCAACCCTTATAAACAAACTAAAAACCGAGTATGATTGTACAGTGAGTACTTTAGGAACAATCATTTTGCATCTGCAACATATGCCAAAGAAGGAGGCAAAAAACTAGTCATACCTAGTGATGTTCGATGGAACTCGCTTGCAGACTGCTTGCAAGTATTTCCGAATCATGGCCCATACTTTTTAGAATCAGTGAAGAACACAAAAAAAAGATTGACAGTATTATCAGGGAAAAAATTCAAACATTCATTTAAAGAAAGTGCTGAAGATGACCTCAAAATTCTTAAGCCAATTTCCATTGCCATAGATAGGTTCAAAAGCCCGGGCCCATATTCAGATTTGTAGAGCAATTTAAAATATTAGAAGATTACTTTGAAGAAACTAATCTGACATTACATCAACTGCAAAAATTTAAAAATAATATGTGTATACCCGTATCATTTGCTGGCATTTCTTAGCGACCCCCGAAAACACAAAGTTTGACATATACTGAAAAAATACAAATTCAAAAGAACTGTATCCAGATAGTGGTTTATTACCACTAATCATCAAGTTTCTTGCCAAATCAAAGCCTTTTAACGATATTATGTTTTAAGATGATATCCCGAAAAGCGAAAACCTATTGACTGGTAAATCACAACGAAACGCAGATATTATTGAAAAAGAACTTCCCATAATTACACAACTGCTCTGTGCAGCTGCTTCGTCTGCATCAGTAAGAGGATATTCTCAACATTTGGTTTAGTGCACTCTAAACTAGCAATCGATTAGGTACTGAAAAAGCTGCCAAACTAGTGTTTCTTTACAAATATTACAATTAAATTTGTTTTTTTTTTTTGAATATTTTCTGCAATAATACTTCTATCTATTTTTTGTTCTTGTAATAAATTAATTTACTATACTAACGTAATTTTTTTTGTTTCGATTTTTCTTCATAACCCAAATTATTTTTTATAATTTTTTTTTTTTTGATTTTTTAAACATGATTTAAATTTAAAAAAATCAAGTGATTTAAATCGTTTTAAAACCTTGCAACCCTGCGCAAATGTGACTCCACTAGTGCAAATACATAGTTTTTACTATACTAAGGTCCAGTTTGCGAGATGCAACCTCAAGGCTAACAACCACTTGCAATTTTGCTACATAGGTTAAGAATATGACTTTTAAAGCATAATTTGTCATCTATTATAATGCCCAAAAAACGTGTATCCGATTTGTTTAAAAGTGTGGTATTATCAACACTGACATTTTCCAAAGAACATTTAAAGTGTAATATATTTGTTTTAGTGACGTTAAATGAGAGATAGTTTGCATTACCCATTCTTTTATTATAGAAATATCTAATGAAACCTGAGAGTGCAAATCAGTGGAGTTTCTGCTTTGCCATAGTATAGTAATATCATCAGCGAATAATATCATCACAAATCAGTGTGTACGAAAACTTAAACAATCATAATCCGTTACGCATTGAACCTCGTCATTCTTAATGTCTGTTTTAAGCTTAAATGTTATGTTACACACTATATTTTGGGAGGGGTCTACAAAAATTTTTCATAACGTACATGGGGGGGGGGGTGGGTAAAAAAGCATGAAAAACGCGGGTTTATGAATGGCCTTTTTGCTCTTCATTTCCCAAAACACACTTATCAAATCTCCTGCAGTTTAGTTAATAATGTTTTACTTTTTTGTACTTTTTTTAAATATAATCTTGACATGTTTTTAATTCAAGATCAAATATCTCAAACATGGTTAGACACAGGTGTAGGACATTATATATAAAATGTATTTAGAATTAAATGCAGAATCCGTAAATACAATAATATAGAGGATGTTTTATTTAAAATAAGCAAGTTGACAGCAACTTCTGGTTAAACCGGAAGTGACAGGAAGTTAAAAATATTTTTAAAAAGAAGCATACCTGCAACTTACCTTAACCCTAAATTTTGAAAACCGTTTCGAAATTACATCCCAAAAAACTTTTAATTCACGGGGAAGCATGTAATTCATCACATCACAGTTTTTACAGATTTAATAAAATGTAACAAATGTCACAGTTAAAGGTGTTAAATGTGAGCAACTAATAAACGAAAATTAATATAGTATTTTCTTACTTTTTCGGTTTCACACTCGTTCTAATCATGTTCATACACGCACTTGTAAATAATTATCATATACAGAAAAAAACTATTTAGTTTTTTATTTTTAATTAGCTATCTACGTACCTTTAGCTATTATACCAAATGCTAAAAACACAATTGTCCCCATACGCACATTTGTTTTTGACGAATCAGTTGTCTAAAAAAGCAATTTAGCAACTATTTAATAGTGTCTACTTTGGTGTGGTAAATATCTTTTTTCTTTATGGCAGCCCACAAAGGCTTGTACGAAACCTAAGATAGTGTGGGTCCAGGTTATTAGATGTTTTACCCATTTTTCTCTAGTTCCGTCAACGTTGAAGATAACTTTTACCTCTTAAGCTTCTCCCCATTAACTCTTGGGTAATCTCATCCAAGCGAGACTTATAGTTTACCGTGGGTTTCGAACCACACTCAACGACACACGGTATTCACTTGTGGTCATCCATCCACTAACTGACCATACCCAACATTGTTTTAACGCGGCAAAGGCTGTTGTTTTAAATCTACAAATAAACGTTACACGGGTTTCGGTCATGCTACATCAACTCGGAGTTGATTAAGTATGCGCCATTTCGACCATATTTAACAAAATAACGAAATAAACAAAAAACAACTTTGAACACAAAACTCCAAAACAAGAAATGCCAAAAATGTAGGTTGTCACTGCTGCGTATTGGTAGTGCGACGTTGTGGTTGTTAAATCTTTGATTTAAAGTTCCTGGGCTATAGCTATGTACAGTCGCCCAACTATGTCACGTAGCCTTTATTTTACTGTAGGACCTTTTTTATCTTTAGGATGGCTCCCGAAGGCTTGTTTATTTATTCATTCAATGTACATTACAGAACAAGTCCAAATAGTACAATAAAAATAACAGTATTTCTACATGTATAAAAAAATGTGAGACAATAAAACAGAGTAATAAATTATAATACAGTAAACAGGATAAAAAAATAATAATAATAAAATAAATATCTAACTATTATTGTCATTAGGTAAAATTGCTCTTGGAGCTCTAACAGCCGCTCTATAACTTTCATAATTTAATTTAAATAAATCAATATGGTTAAAAAGATTATTAAAACTGCACATCAATACACTACTAAACTTTTGGGAGCCGTAATTCGTTCGGTGAAATGTTTGTGCAAACAAGGTGTTTGCTCTAGTGAGTCTTTGCGGAATTCTAATTAGTATAGATGACACAAGATGGGAACATTGAATCTGGTTATTTAACAACTTATACAAAAACAATGCCATGCTTGATGCCTATATACTAGGTACCGTTGGTATCGGGTTTTTAGTTATTTAACCCATTTTTCCTCAGTTCCGTCAACGATTTCCAAGTACCGAAACATACTAGATATAACTTTCTGCGGCACCTTTTAGACAACGAGGTAGTGCCACTCCGTTGAACAAATTACTACTTTTTACCGACCCTGTATTCCTATACCTAAAGTAACTAAGTCAAATAAGGCCTCTGACTTTAGACCAATTAATTCTTTACCATCTATCGAAAAGGTAATAGAAAAAACAGTTCATGAACAAACGTTACAATTCATCAACCAGAACTCCATAATTACGGGTGTACAATCTGGATTTCGTTCAGAATTTGGATGCGAAACTGCAGTGCAGTGCGTGCTGAAGGACTGGAGATTAAATCTTGATAAGAGTTTGGCAATTGGAGCTGTATTTCTCGATTTGAGGCAGGCATTTGAGACAGTCAATGGAGAACGTTTAATTAAGAAACTGACATGTGTAGGTTTAAAGGGCACCGTTTTAAAGTGGTTTTTAAAGAATAGAAAACAAAACTTAAAAATAAATAATATTTTATCTGATGATTTATCAGTAGACTTTGGCGTGCCGCAGGGAAATATACTTGGACCTTTACTTTTCATCATATATATTAATGATATTGTTTCATGTATGGGAAACTGTTCTGCTCACCTGTTTGCTGACGATATACTTTTTTTATTTTGCATCTGCTAACTTACTTGATATTGTTAGAGTGTTAAATGAAACTTTGGAAAATGTTTACAGATGGTGCAATACAAATGATTTAAAAATAAACGTAACTAAAACTAAATATATGATTTTGGGTAAGGAAGCCTATTACAGACATTTTTGCAGCCTAAATGTTGACATCAAGTGGGTAACGTCGCCATTGAGAGAATTGAAAATTTTAAATATTTAGGTGTTTTAATAGATAGGAATTTAAAGTTTAAAAATCATGCGAATCATTTTATTGGGACATAGCATTTAAGGTGAATTATTTGATGCGCTGCTCTGCATATCTGGCAAGGTGGACACGAAGAATTATATTTAACACGATCATACTTCCACATTTTAACTATTGCTCCACCATTCTATTTCTTTTAAATCAAAATGAGATTTCTCGCCTTTAAAAATTGCAAAATAGAGCTATGAAAATCATTCTTAAGAAGCCAAGATTGACTCCGAGCACGGATCTATTGAGAGAAATGCAGTGGTTACCAGTAAAGGAATTACTGTTGTATAATACTTTAATTTTTATACACAAAATAAACCTAGGACAAGCTCCCCAGTATCTAATGGACAGGGTTAATTACAATTTTAATGTTCATGGGTATAACACTCGTTCTAGAAATAACTTTTATATACCCAATGTCTCTCAGTTCCGCTCACAAAACTCACTTTTCTTTAAGGGTCTTGATAGTTATAACGTACTTCCTGACAGCCTAAAAACTATTCAATCGGTAAAACCGTTTAAAATGCTCTTAAAGAAGCATTTAATGAATTCTTTGGATTTGCTCAATTAGAGGAGTAAGTTTTACATCTGTCCGTTCGTATTTGTATATTTTAGATAATATGTTTGTTTCTTTGATTTATGACGTCCAATTTGTTGTATATGTATGAATGCTTTACCCACTAATTTTTTTTATGTAACTTTTAATGACAATAATAATCATATTTATTAATTTTTATTTTATTTGTATGGATAGAAAATTTTTTTATTGTAAATTATAATTTAGTTGCGTTGTACTATACTTAATGTAAAATTAGCCAAGGTGCTAAATAAAGATTTATATAATGTGTAAGACAACAGTTCCTCGCCATCAAATTCCGCGTGACTCGAACTCGCCTCGCGCCGGGTTATTATTAGGCGCTAAAAAAAAAAACAGATTACAAAAACTAGGATTAAAAAAAAAATCAATTATTATCACAAATACTAATGTTACATTTGTTTAAAACACCTAAAAACGTTTGTTTTAACTTATTGAGCACAAACCTTATACAGTAAAGCGCACCGTACTGCGAACATAGGAGGCTCCTGGGCGATTTTGGATGTACCCAATTCTAAAATACCAATAATAATTTTGTGGCTTGTATTTCAATTTCCGTCTCGTTTCCTCGCGTGGTTCATTTTTGGTTGGGACTGGTGGGGAGTGCGGTGATAAATTCGGAAGAATTATCTGCCCAGTTTAGTTCTGTACTACGTTTTTATTTTTAGTAAGAGGATGCAGTGTTTATAGGCAAGTAGCAGGAGCTAGCTAGCTTCAACCGACTTCGATCGGATTTCTTATCAGCCATAAATTTAAAATTAGTTGCTTACGGGACCTGAACGTTTGCTAGGGTCTTAAGAACCAAACAGTTTTTCCTAATAAAATAAAGGAATTTTCTCAAATAAATAATGGAACGTAGAAGATATTCTTAAAAAAATAAATTAATGTGCATTCATAGAATAAAAAAGAAAAACTCTTTGAAGTTATCGAAGATGCTCAAATAAACCACCTTCTTGAGCCAAACAATAACCAAGATTGTCATAAAACGCCTTCTGACATTTGCTAGAATGCTGAGGGTAATAATCCTAAAAGAATTTTCAATTGATAATTGCAATTCTTGTAGATTATTAGCCCTATTCTCCTGGAAACCATAAATTTGTGATTTTACGTGACCCAAGAAAAAAAATCATTGTTATTTTCCATTTCCATTACAGTTTCACAAAATTGCATTCGTCTAAAATGATCATCAGAGAAAAATTCATAGGTTTTTCTTACTTTGTAGGATCGGTATCCATTTTTTCTCAGCACTCTACCCACTGATCTTCTGCTCAAATTAACCTGTTTTGCAATTGTATTAATGAAAATTGTAGGATTTTTAATAACACTTGCCACTACCATAATTTCCTTTATTTTCCTTTCGTTGTTTTCTTCTGGGACACTATCATGTTTATGTTTTTTGGAGATAACAACCAAATGTCAGAAGGTTTTTAATGACTCGGTGAATAGTGGAAATCGTGGGAGTCGGCCTGGTTGGAAATAAATTAATAAATAATTCCCTAATTCCCCTAACAGGATTTTCACGGTGATACCATTTAATAATTTTAATTTTCTCTTCCAGTTCGTAAACATTCATTATTAATAATTATTATTTTATTAAAAAAAACTTTTTGGTCGCAAATAATCGACACAGTAAAACTTTAGCTGTCGAGCGTTCGATAGTAAAGAATTATTTCAGGAATAAACGTATTGAGTTGATCGCTTTGCCGGCCGACGCGCGTCTTATGAATTTGTTTACCGAAAATTATTGATCGATAAGCAATGCGTGCGGCGTTTTTAGGTACATCCAAAATGCTCCAGGATTGTCCTATGTTCGCAGTCCTCTGCGCTTTACTGTATGTAAAGAGGAATGTCTAACAAGGGATTAAACATTTACCTACAAAAAGACCCTATTCCAAAAATAATTATTTTTTTCAGTGGAAGCTCGAGCAGCCAGTCAACTCGCAGCCAAACCCACAGTGGCTATAGTACATCGGAAAGAGACAGGCACTATGTTCAGAGCCCTCCTGAACACCTAACATATTCGAGGCACAATCCGCCCTCACAATTACCTCATACGACACCGAGGTTCTTGAGAGCCTTTTTACCGAATCAACAAAGAACCAGTGTACAAATTCGAGAAGGACTCTCTTTACGTCGCGCTCTAGTCAAGCCAATGAAGTTACGGAATCTTAGTTGCGAGATGTGTGTTGCCTATTTAGGAGACGAGAACTCTACACAACAGCTCAGTTGGAATGTGGATATAAGTACTCTTGAGTGTGATCTAGTGACAATTAAAATAATAGACAAGTTCCCTATTCCGACTACTATTTCTCATAATTTTGCAAGAAAGACCTTTTTTTCTATTGTGTTTTGTGAAGTGTGCCGGAAGCTTGTGTTTACTGGATTTATCTGTAGGACTTGTGGGTATAAGTTTCATCAACGATGCGCCTCTGGAGTTCCTTCTCTATGCCATCAGGTATTTTTTTTTTTTTTTAATTATGGCTTTCGCTTTTAGCCATGCAGCCAGACTGCCATCAGGTACTCTTCTTATTTTTAAATGATTATTTATATACCAGGTGTTTCAAAAAACATACGACAACGCTTATTGGAAAATTCTTAAATCAGATTTTTCGATTTGTATGAAACTTGGTACAGGTAGAGCAAAATACACCTCTTGTTGATAAACTTTTGTTACTATTATGGATTAGTTAGTTACCATTATTTTGTCATAATTTTCTTGGTATTAATATTATTTATAATTTAATATATGGTACTTAATTCTCTGCTTTCTTTTACATAAAAAAGGTACCATTGAAATACCTCGATAAACTTAACATGTTCTAAGATATTTATTTTTAAAAGGTAATATTTAGTTTTAATATTTTTAATTTTTTACGAAAAATCAACGAATCTAACCTCACCTGCATGTATTTTAGCAGCAAGTGGTCACTTTTAACATTTTTTATAAAAATTACTGTTGTCTATATTTTAGTAATGTTACTCTTTTCGTACCAAGCAAGTTTAAAATCAGAATATCTCGCGAGCCATTAAGTTTATCGAGGTATTTCTAGAGTACCTTTTTTACTTAGCAGAGAATACCATAATCCAAATTACCAATAATAATAATAATAATACTAAAAAAGTTTTGATGAAATAATGGTTAAAAAATATATAAAATTGCATGCCACTGATTCATAATAGTAACAAAAGTTTATCGTTAAAAGGTATATTTCGCTCAATATTTTAACTGTAGCAAGTATCATTCGTAACAAAAGCCCCAATTAAAAAAAAAATATTTTCTTTTATCCCCTGTATTTTGAAAGTGGAGCCGTTTTGGAGCTATGTTTATATAACTCCATATTCCTATATTTGGAAGAGAGATCTGCCATTAAGCATTGTCCCACGTTTTTTAAAACACCCTGTATATAGGGTACCTGGTTAAATTTTAGGACGGATAGTTCATAAGACCATGTCATGGAGCAAGGGTGATAAACTTAACAAGGAGTGCTCGATTTTTACTATTTGTCCGCACATAAGGTTATGTTTATGACGTCACCGTTTTGCCCAGAAGGTAGATTTACTTTATTATTTTTTGTTAAATATTCAACTTTTAAAAACTAATTTGGATGTACACCTACTTTTAGATCCGTATTGTATACCATTTGATAAAATTAAGATTTTATACTAATTGTAAACAAAACAATAGGCAAAACGATTACGTTAAAAATGCGTCACAAATATGGAATTGACATTTAAATTGGCGTATATGGGCTTAAATGGGATCCAGCACTCCTTATTAAGTTTACCACCCTTGGTCATGGAGCAATTCCCTTTTAGAATAAAGAGTATTTAAGCCGCTATTTTCGAATTACTTATGAATACTTTTTTAAAATTTATTTTTGTAAGTAATTAAAATTTGCATTGTACATTTTGTATCTTAAACACAAAGATGTTTAGGGCATGTCTATTTAACTTAAAACCTATTCGACTAATCTTCCTGAAAGTTGGGTACATACTTTGATAAAACAATTAGTTTTAAAAGAAATTTACACAGGCGTCGATGGTAACGCGTGGTTTACCTTATATTACACAAGCATTTTAAACGCGCCCTTTTAAGACTTATTGTATTAGGGCTGGTTTATGCAGATAACTTTAAATCTGATTTAACTTTTTTTAAATTTATTTTAACTTTAAGAATTTTTAGACCATTTATAGAGAATATTTACATTTACCTTACGCAAGCGCAGAAACACGAAAATTTCGTTGGGTTTGGGACTAATTATTAAACCATTTTTTATGCTTTGATTAGGTTTTGGCTGTTTTTTTTTTCTTGGCTTGTTATAATGTAATAAATATAATTATTAATAAAGATATTGGTATTGTCCGTTACGTAAATCGGGTTGAAGGTTAAAATTGACAGCTTGGTCTAGGCGAATTTTAAATTTGGTTACACTGCTTGCGCATGCTCATTTTTATTATTATTTAATTTAACTTTAAGAAGATAAAAGTTGGCCTTCTTTAATAAAAGTTAAAGTTAAATTTTTCTTAAAGTGTGTATAAACCCGCTTATATATTGGTGTGCAATGATCTTACACTAAAGTTAAATTAAATTTAAAGTTGTCTGCATAAACCAGCCTTTAAATTTTAGGTATACTTCGTTTCACGAGGGTTTGTACTTTCGTCATCAATTGCCTTACCTTTTTTAACAAATTAAAAAGGTCAAAAACAGACTGAAACAAATTAATGACGTCAATGGTCGTTTCTTAAAATCAAAATGGCTGCCGTTCAGCAGCTGATTTTTTAAAGCTACAATAATAATATCCTAAAATATGGGTTATGAAATTATGTCATTTTAAAAAACTTGTCAAAAAAATTGTTTTGTCAAAAGTAACGTCAGATTTTATTTTCATTTTCGTATTTTTATTGTGTAAAATGCCTCGACGGTATTCAGAACGTGAACAAAATATGATTTTAAACCTTATTGACTATTTCACACAGGAGAGAGATGCAGGAATTAACCTGTTACCACTTACTGCAGTTTTAGAGGTACGTAGATTTGGTCCAATCGAATTTTTGATTTAAGCTTAGCTTTACCTTAAGAAAATTAAAAATTTTATTGGTGCAATCGGATCATAATGAATTAAAAATTTTATTAGAAAAAAATTCTGAACGTGCTCTAAAGAGCGCTTTAAAACGTACTTGCATCAATATTGCCTAACTTTAATTAAAAATGTGAACAGCATTGAATTTATATGAATTAGGTACAACCCTTTTTTCCAAGTCATGACGTCATTGATGACGTAAGTACAAACCCTCGTGAAACGTTCTATATCAGAATGCCCTTACAGCTCTTTTGGTATACTTCGTTTCACGAGGGTTTGTACTTTCGTCATCAATTTCCTTACCTTTTTTAACAAATTGTAAAGATCAAAAACAGACTGAAACAAATTAATGACGTCAAAAAGGTTGGTCGTTTCTTAAAATCAACATGGCTGCCGTTCAGCAGCTGATTTTTTAAAGCTACGATAATAATATCCTAAAATATGGGTTATGAAATTATGTCATTTTTCAACTTGTCAAAAAATTGTTTTGTCAAAAGTAATCTTTTATTTTTATTTTCGTATTTTTATTGTGTAAAATGCCTCGACGGTATTCAGAAGGTGAACAAAATATAATTTTAAACCTTATTGACTATTTCACAGAAGAGAGATGCAGGAATTAACCTGTTACACACTGCAGTTTTAGAGATAAGTGATATTATTGATTTTAATGTAAGATTTTTCTTGTAAGAGTACTGTCTAGTCTGGCATTACATGTCAAAAGATAGTCTAGCATGGGATCTGAACCTGAGCGATTATCACCTCAAAAAGATAAGTTCGTGGGTCAGAAACCAATGAGAATACTAAAAGCAACAACAATTGCAACAGATGCGCTTGCATCGCTGGACCCCTCTTTATAATGGTCTTTCATTATGAGAAACACAAAAAAATCAACAAAATTGAGACAAGAATAACGTTAAGTCTAAATATTTTTAGGCTGAGATAAAGCGAATCTTGAATCCGCCGATAACGCTGGTCCAATCGAATTTTTGATTTAAGCTTAGCTTTACCTTAAGGAAATTAAAAATTTTATTAGAAAACAATTCTGAACGTGCTCTAAAGAGCGCTTTGAAACGTACTTTAATTAAAAATGTGAACAGCATTGAATTTATATGAATTAGCTACGACAACCCTTTTTTCCAAGTCATGACGTCATTGATGACGTAAGTACAAACCCTCGTGAAACGTTCAAACCTCATTTCATTTAATGTTTGTTGTTGTTTATATAGGTTTGGTTTTTCCCCTTTTTTAATGATCTTACATTCGGCTTAGAGTTAAAAATAAATAATTATATTCCAAGTATTGTGAAAATATATTAATTTCCTATTTGGAAAAATTGAGTAAACAGGATAAATTATAATATCGTCGTTTCCGTCGGTCTGTATGTCTCAGCCACATTATATTTGTATTTTTTTTAAACAATAAAACTATAGCTACATGTTGCTTTTTATCGACCCAGAAAAAAAGATAAGGAGAAATGTTAAAACTTGTTGTATTTGCATTTCTGATCAACTGGAAATGTAATGTCATAATTTACTAGGAGGGTTTAAATGTAAACTGAAATTGGGCTGTAAATATTTATTTAACTCCAATAGTATATGATGTTTACATTATTAGTCTGCCTATTGATCCTCTAAGTCTATACATTTTTGTCATCACTGTGAGAGTTCTATAATATCACTTTTTTAGATTGTTTTTGTTTTGTCGCAAAGGCACGCATACATAGACTTCGCGAAATTATTATCATCATCTTGAAATTTTAAGCGGTCCAATGCCTCTTCCTCTATTAGTGGTTCAAAGGTTTAAAAATCCAAAGGTTTTAAATAATTTCAGACTTTAAGGTGGATGTTAAAAAATTTGTAGTCAGTTAGGCAGTATTAGGTTGGGAGATTTCATGCAGCAGAATAACACTCCTGATTAACTGTGTCTCCTTTTTGAACAAAATGCAGGTTTAACTTTAATAAGCAAGTCAGAGGAAGAAGGGGCGTTAGTGGTACATTTCTTTTCTTAAAACACAATGTTCTTATAGGCGGTGGCCACTACTTTACAGGTTGAAGGCACAGCCTTTGCTTTTTTTATTTTACATATTGATTTAAAATAGTTGACAACGTCTTTATGTGGAATCTCCCTAATTTCGACCAGTAATGGTCAAGCATGGAGTTCCGTTCAAATGTGAGGGCGGGACAATCGCAAAGAATGTGTTCCGCGGTCTCATCTAGCCTCTACATAATCCTGTATTTTTTAGACCCATTTTAAATAGGTGTCCTCGTAGCCCGCAGTGGCCAGTTAGAACACCCGTTAGTATTCGGAGGTTCCTTCTGGACATCATAAGGTTTTTTTCGCTATTTACTTGTCTGGATAGCTCAGCATTATTTTTGCGAAGTTGCAGTTCGTAGTATCATCCCATTTTCCTTTAAACAGTCGATGGGAGTATTCTTTAATGATGTCTTTAATCGCTGTTGTTGTCAGTCCCGTGATGGGGACGGGACCAACTAGTTTCCGTCCCGCAGCCGCCCTGGCCAGCGAGTCACCGGTATGATTACCTTTAGATATGTCATGTTCCTTGATCCAGGCTAGGTTGATCACATCATTTAGAGAGATGTTAGTCAGGGCTTGATGACATTCTACTACAAGTCCCGAAGTAATGCGTGGTCTTTTCAGGGCTAGTAATGCTTGCCTAATTTCTGTATAAATACAGATCGTATGGTTGGCGATGTTGCGGCTTTTAATTTCGTAAGCCCTATGGTTATGGCTGTGAGTTCGGATTGAAACACGCTGGTTTCGGCGCCCATTGTCCATCCGATTTTTAGGTTTATGGTTGGTGAGTATTTGCCACAGCCTGTGCCCACCTTGGTCTTAGAGCCGTCAGTGTACAGGCTAATGGTTCCTTTAGACTCGCCTTTTATTGGTATTGTAGTGCCTAAATTAGTGTCTAGACCGACCATGCGGAGGCGTGTAAGAGTCATCAAAGCCGCTTCCCTTACAAATATATCAAGGGGGGTGAGATTCAATATCACCTCCATAGCTCTAGTCGGTGTAGTCCTTATAGCACCTGTGATGTTTAAACATGCTATTCTTTGAATTTGATCTAGCTTATGTTTTGCCATGATCTGTTCTGTTTTGGACCACCACACTATGGAACTGTAAGTTACCATGGGTCTTATTATGGCCGTGTAGATCCAATGGGCTACTCTGGGAGAGAATCCCCAAGTCTTCCCTATGGTTCTGCGGCATTATCAAATGCAATATATGCTTTCTTTATTCTGTTCTCCAAGTGAGAATTCCATGTTAGCTTACTGTCAAAGGTAATACCAAGGTATTTGACCTCTGTTGAGAAGCTCAGTTTTGTATTCAAAAGAACTGGTGCTGTAAAATAAATAAATTAGGGAACCAAATTTATTTTTCTTTGTAAACAGAACCATTTCTGTTTTCTTGGGATTTACAGATAGAGCGTGTTCAACGCACCACTGTTCCAACTTCCTAAGGGCATGTTGCATTCTATCACAGATTACATTCAGGAATTTGCGTGTTAGCAAAATAACCACGTCATCCGCGTATGCTATCGTTTATAGGTTTTTGTTGTTAAGGCGTCGCAAGAGGCTGTCTAGAACCATGTTTCATAGTAAGGGTGAAAGTACTCCTCCCTGCGGAAAGCCTTTTGTTACCTTGCTCCTGACCTTAACATCGTCAGCCTTTATTTCTATTACTAGTTTAGAGAGCATATTCATTATCCATCCAATTACTGTTGGTGGAGTATGATAATCAGCAAGTGCGTCTGATATTTTGATAAAGGTCGTTTTGTCAAACGGCCCTTCTATGTCTATGAATACACCTAAGGCGGACTCCTTGTAGTCCATTTATCTTTCGATTTTGTTTGAGACTGCGTATAGTGCTATCTCTGTTGATCTGCCTGTAGTGTATGCATGTTGATTTGGGTATAAGGGTTTATTGATAATCACTACATCTCTGATATATCTTTCGCATAGCCGCTCCATGGTTTTCATGGGAAATGATGTATGGCTGATTGGTCTAAATGATTTAGGGATACTGTAGTCAGCCTTCCCTGGTTTTGGTATGAAGACAACTCTGACTTCTCTCCAGGCCTTCGGGATGTATCGTAGGGACCGAGTAGATTAACCCCTTAAGTGTTTGTCATACCGGAGTTAGAAAATATTTTGGGAAGATCTTCTGTGATGGTGAACAATTTCAATGTTTGTAAATAAAATAAAAACACATGTAACTAAAATCCCCATTGGCTGAATGTTTATAAAGTAGTAAAATTTAATATATGTTGACAGGCTAGAATGACAGATGCATACTACAGATTTCTGTTAACCCAGCCTATGGACTCGAGCGCTGGAATTCTTCAGGTTGGCCAAGCTGCTCTGATCACGCGACAGCAGCCGGAGAGACATTCAACTCCACTGGGGCAGCAGGACAGGGCTAGTTCTGCTCCCAATGTTTGTTTAAACAGTGTTAAAGGTTAGTTTTATTTAATGTATATTGTATGTATTTTTTTTATTTATTCATACTAAATTAGAAAACAGGTCCAAATAGTACAATAAAAAAAACAATAATAACGGATAATATGTATATCTATCTATTTATGTCATGTCATATTTAGCCGACTATTACTATCTTCATAAAGTTTAAAGTAATTCAGGTTTTATTCTTTTTTTAAGGACCAGCCCTGGAAGGTGCTAGACCTTTACCCTTGCTCTCCAAACCCAGTGGGGAATATGACTCGCCACACTGCAGAAGCACACAGGCGTCGCCTACGGGATCTCAGCAACCTAAGAGGCCTCGAGCGAGGTAAGACTTTAATTAAGGGGAGATATTATTATCAATACATTATCATATTGCCTTAAACAATATACTGAGTTAACAAAAAAAACATTTCTAAAGCTTTGATAAAACCCGGTATAATTAGGGTTAATATTACTATGGACCTTTGATGACTCTAACACGCCTCTGCATGGTGGGTCTAGATACTAATGTAAGCACTGGCTCAACTGGACGACGCCTGTGGAAGAAAGCTACAAAAGTACTTTCAATTCTACAGGCAAAAGCGGACTCAATTGCAGCTAGATTTGTTGACCTGAAAATCGGCTGGAACCCGGCGTGCTTCAATCTGAACTGACGGCCATAACCATAGCGGCTCACGAAATTAAAAGTTGCAGCATTACCAACAGTACTATCTGTATTTATACTAGACAGTAGACAAGCACTACTAGCCCTGAAGAAACCACGCATTACTTCAGATCTTGTACTAGAATTTTACCATGAGTAATATCCCTTAAAATAACGTGGTCAACTTAACCTGGATCAAGGGGGCGTCTTATCTCCACTTCTATGGAACCTGGTCATGAATGGACTACTGGAGAAAATCAGTTGGAAAGGTACACATATACAAACCTTTGCAGATGATGTGGCCATTATGGTCAAAGGTAAACATGCAAACACGATAGTGGATATTATGGAAAGAGAGCTGGCAATGGTGGCAAAATGGTGTCAGGAAAACGGACTGACAGCCAACCATCAAAAACATAGCTCGTATTATTCACTAGAAGGAGAAAACATACCGGACTTAGGAAAGTGAAGTTCGGTGAGAGAGAACTAGAATACTCCAGTACAGCCAAGTATCTTGGAGTGATACTAGACGACAAGCTGAACTGGAGAGCACATCTTGAAATGGTAGCGAAGAAGGCCACAGGATCGCTATGGCTCTGTAGAAGAGTCGAAGGACGGGAATGGGGACTTTCTCCTAAGGTCATGAAGTGGATATACGAAGCAGTCATCAGGCCACGGATACTCTATGCCTCCGTGATTTGGTGGCAACGCACGGAACTTAAGACGGCACAGATAATGCTGAAACACATACAAAGAATGGGGATGAGAGGAATAACTGGGGCAGCATCCACTAGTCCGACGGAATCGCTGGAGATTATTACGGGGCTCCCACCTCTCCATATAATGATCAAGGCCTCAGCAAGGGCAGAGGCACTAAGACTGGAGTGTGGAGGACGGTGGAGGACCTGGGGGGGCACTGTGACATCGTGGGTCAAGTGAGAACTGTGGCTCTTTCGATGAAGCAGGATAGCATCCCCCCAGTAATCCACTTAGACCTCATGCACAAGGTGGACATGGCATCCGCAGATGACTGGGCTCACAAACGCTGTGGGACACCAAGCGAAGGAACAGTTATATACACAGATGGCTTAAGGAAAGGAGGCCGCACAGGCTTCGGTTTCTATGTAGAAAGGACGAACTACAAGTTCTATGGAACAATGGGAAAATATGCAACCGTATTTCAGGCGGAAGTTATGGCAATAGCCAAAGCCTTAGAATACTGCCTGAATAGAAGATACAGGGGAAAAATAACTATATGTACTGACAGTAAGGCAGCGATCGGGGCGCTAACAAATACAGTGCACAGATCAGAACTTACAAATAGATGTCGGGAAGCAATTAATAAACTAACGAAAACCGCCAGAGTCACCCTGCAATGGATCCCTGGACAAAAAGGGATCCCGGGGAATGAAATGGCTGACAAACTCGCCAATTTGGGAGCTGAGGACAACGGACCTGAATATACCGTGGGAGTCTCTTACAACACGGATATGACAGAGATAGCAACATGGATAGAGAAACGGTTCGATGATGGGGAAGAACTATGGAAGGACCTACCGATGAACATAAAGGACTTCAATAGGGTGCAAATGAGAAACCTGGCAGGCATACTGACAGGCCATTGTAGAAACAGACACTATCTCAACAAGATAGGAAAAAGCGAGACAAGTACACGTAGATGGTGTGGAGAGGGAAGAGAGGACGCCATACATGTACTTATAGATTGCACAGCACTAGGGCACATCAGGGGGAAATGTCTGGGTACGGCATGGCTGGACCTAAATGACATAAGATTCCTACCACTAACGGGACTCGCATCACTAGTGAGGAAGTTGGGGCTCTAGTAAGCAAAACGACAGCACCATATTAGTGTAAAAGGAATGCATACGTAAGGGACAGTACAGGGTGACGGAACCTGTGTATGCTTAAGGGTTGGTGTAGAGCATAATGGGCTTAGGCCTCAGTGCTCAGGGCCCCAGTGAGGGAACTCACCATGCTACAATAGATAGATAGATAGATAACCTGGATCAAGGGGCATGACATCTAAAGGTAATTATACCGCTGACTCGCTAGCCAGGGCGGCTGCAGGACGAAAACTTGTCGGTCTCGCCCTCACCATTGGATTAACAACAGCAGCGATCATTTGTTTAAAAGAAAGTGGGATGAAACTAACACCCTTGCAAAAATACTTCTAAGCTATCCGGACAAGGACATAGTGAAGAGATGCCTTACGATGTTCAGAAGGAACCTCCGAATATTAACGGGCATTCTAACTGGCCACTACCGTCTACGAGAACACTCATTTAAAATGGATTTAATTAACACAGAAATATGCAGAGGCTGTGAATAAAAAATGAGACTGTGGAACATATTCTTTGCGATTGTCCCGCCTCCACATTCAAACGGAACTTCATGCTGAGCACAAACTGGCCTCTATTAGCCGAAATTGGGGAGATTCCACATAAAGATGTTGTTAACTATATTAAATCAATAGGTTGGACGACGCAGTGAATCTCCCGCCTACAAGAGGAAGCACAAAGGACCTACTAAGGTCTAGGTGATGTAGTATTACCACCCTCTAAAACTTTCAGATCAGATCAGAACCCGGTACAATTATGGTTAATATTACTATGGGCCTGCTGTTGATATTAAAAATTTATTTAAGTTAGTCCTACATAATCAGAGCTAACCTTAAGCAAATACGGTTTTAAAGATTTTGTCTTATTGGGTTAATTCTGATAGTGCAATTGACTATATTACACTCACTTAGTGCAAATTTAACATGTAAAGACAAAATTGTAACAAAATATAGTTTGCAGGTTCCAAAATGCACTAACGAAGTTCGACTGGCTAAGGTTTAAACTGATTTTGTGTTAGGATTCATCAAAACAGTTGAAAAAGTGCAATAATGTTGAACTACATTTTGAAGGCACACTTTTTCATCATGATCACAAAGTACTGATACTAAGGTGGTTATTGTAAACTATAGATTGTTCTGTATAAATGATGGTCTTGTCAAATATGATATAAGTTTGTTTATGATCTTGTATAATAACCTTGTTTTTGTCTAAACAAATATGGTATTTAGTACTACTAGTACGGATGGTTAGAGCCATAATAAAAAACTTATTTCTCAAAAGAATGCATAGACCTGTCTATTGACCACTGTCTCTACAGCTTAGCTATTACAATATAAGAGCAAAGGAGATAAATTAAGAACTGGGGCTAACCACAAGGTACATGTACAACTGATATCAAGCACAGCCATCTTGAATAATGGTGTGATGTCAAATATGAGCGATGTTACAGATGAAACTATGTTGACAAATTTATCGTTATAATTCTATGTCAAGTTGAAATGACGCTGTTAGCATTTAAAAAGAATAAATCGTCTTTTAAAAGGTCAAATGATTAAAACCTGATTTTAAGTAAAGGGTAAAAACTATAAATATGCAAATTTTGTGAAAAAGTGTTTTTAATGAAATATAAATAACTTTGATCGTTGTTCTAGAGAACTATCTTCTAGAACTTTGAAGCACATTACAAAAGAATATGAAAAAAGTGTCGAATCCAGTATGATCCCTAAATTCTTCTTTAATTTATTATTCTTATTTTTAGTTTTTAGTTTTTTATTGAAACATTGCCGAAAATAGGTAGTAATTCCAGATATCGATTATTTACAGATACGACGTTGGTGAAAAAATATTTTCACCAACGTCCCGAAATTAAATATTCAAAAAATCGCCACATTGTTAATATATGAAGGAAAGTTGTTAGTTTTGGTTTAAA